>KL275404.1:397-25030 GCA_000699545.1 Podiceps cristatus
CTTCTGCTGTACAAGAGGAATCCGCTGCATCTGTTTTGTACACTGTGGGGGAGGGCTGGGTTTGCCGGGTACCCCCCCCCCCCAAAACCCGGCTCCGGTTTCTGCAGTACGCTTCCCAGCCCGACACAACCATCTATCGCAGCTTCTGACCACCTCCGCTCGGCAGGAGTGCCTACGGGCAGCAGTCACATCTCTCCCCTAGGCCAGCGATACCCAAGACTTCTGCTCAGTAAACACGGGGGGCAGCGGGGTGGGATTGCGGGGGCATCTCTTGCTTTCGGTCAGCTACGGAATGAAATTCGGGTGTCGTGGAAGGAGAAAACAGGGATCTGCCTTTGGCCAGTGAGTGGCAATACGTCATTACCCCTCCCTGTCCCACACAGACAGCGTCCAGGCACTCGACCGAGCGGGCATGACACAGAATTCCACCAGACCAGGGCAGAAACAGCGGTGCCAGCTGAACTCCTTCCCCTACACGCGCAATTTGGGTCCCCTCTAACCTCGATCCATCGGTGGAAGTGAGCCAGCAGGTCTGCCCCCAAGCAGGGAGACTGCACGGAGATCAGTACCTGGGAGCTGCCTTTAAGATTTTGAGCCCCGTAATTAAGAACGTACTTTTATACAAACCGACACTACAGCTGTTCGAGTCCACAGAGCTAGAGTTTAAATAGGGACAGAAGTGCTAGATGAAATGTTCCGGTTCCATACCACACTCATGCTCTCACACACACCTCAAAACTACCTTTTTTAAACAAAACTGATAAAGAAAAAAAAAAAAAAAGTACTACAATCATCTTTCAACTAAATAATAAGGTTGTGTTTTAACAGAAGTCGCCACCCCACTTGAACACAATTCCTCTACAAAGCTATCGGGTTTGAGCGATCCCTCTGGCTTACCACGTTTCTCCTCTCTGTGCCCACCCGCAGTTAGTTTCTGTTCTCAGACATTCACTCCTCGCTCTTTTTCATACAATGCACTTACTGTGGATTCTTTCAGAACAAGGCTGATTCTATCTGCATGGATTTTTAAGTGTCAGATTCTGGGTGAAATGCTTACATTTTGTTACAGAATCATTTGAACTTCATTAGGGCTTTTCCAGCCCTTCGCAGTGACACAGACACAGGGGTATTCGACTTGACTGGCTGGACAGTACTTGAAGAGCCAGGAACTCTGTTCCTACCCACATGAGTTACTCCAGCAGCCTGAATGACAGAAGCGAGGCAGGAGTTTCACTCCAAGCTGAAACTCAGCACAAGGACGGAATTAGACCCACTAGGTGAACAATAAATAAACTCATTAAGGTCAACAAGAATGAACGCTAACAGGCTAGCAGGAGTGGAGTACGAGGTGCACATCATATACAGTGCCCTGTACCCATGTCATTTAAACACATGCCATCGTTTAGGAAACACAACTTGTTTACCCTTGCAGCAGCATCCAGAGGGAAACAGAGCGCTGCATGCCTTGGTGGGTCCCAGGCTTCTCCCCATTCCATACAGCCCAGGAGCATCAGCATCACCGTGTCTAGAATAACCTCTCCAAGAGAGGGTTTGGGGGTGACAAGAAGAATAAAAACACCACACCTCCCAAACTGTATTCCGTGGAAGGTGGCCTTCTCCACCGAGAGGCGAGGGTCAAGAGTTTTGCCACACCAACGCTCTTCTCTTGACCGATCGCAGCTATTTCTAGCGCTCTCAATTAGATCAGAGAAGTTAAAAAGGCTTCCTCAAGCTCAAGGCAACAGCAGTGTTTCTTACCACTTCTTTCTTTCTGCACAATGGAAAAAGGCTACCTGCAGGCAAGATGTTGTGTTGGCAACAGCACAAGCAGGCTATTTTCGGAAGAGTACTTGTGTGGGTTTCTGTGCTTTTGAGAGCTCTAGATTTTTAGGTATATGTGAAAAGGAGGAGGACATTCAAAGACTGGGACTGGTAGATTCCTAGTCATGAAAAAAGCAAATTTGGTCATAAGCAGTGGCAGGAGGCCCCATTTTAGAATGTGAAGAGATAATGATGCTCAATGATACAATGGCCTGGACCCTTAGCCAGTGTCATACCTTTGAAAGGTGGGCCTGGGCTCTTACAGTGACAAAGGACATCTGAGGGGATCATGCAGAAATTTCTTTAGTCCCTACTTTTGCTTCAGAGGGCCTCCAGCCACATACTCGTTAACACTGCCCCAGAGCACTCGCATGGAAACCGAATCCCCAGGGGAGCCTGCTGACACAGTCAGAAACACCACCGACCATAGACTAACACCACCATAGACCACAGACTCCTAAATGCCACACTCCAGGCACCCTTACCTCAACGTTCTCTAAATTAAAAAGCAAAAAAGCCCCAGAAATCCTTCTATCCAAAAGTAAAGAAGGATACCTTCAGAGCTGAACAGGGTTTACATTCAGAACTATGGCTACAAACCTACAATTTTCACCGCAATGTCTTTTGGAATTTAGTGGAAGATGCTATTTCTAGACAATAAACCATCTAATTAGGCTTTTCAAGCTAATCAGGTTACAAAATGCCTTTTCAAAAAGTCACAACAGTTTAAAAGAAACCCTCCGATAGCAATTTAATTATACCTGATGGACATCTTGTGAAGCAGGACTCGTGCCAAGCAAGCAAGGCTGCACAAAGATCTCGCTTCCCTCGCCGGCAGCTCTGCGACCACACCCATCTCTACAGCAGTTAATTTCAGCACTCTGTCAAGTCAAGCCATCTACTTTTATAATTGCCAAACTAACATTTGTGGTGTTATACATCTGTGCTACCTCCAGAGACCCAGAGACATGATTAACCGTTCCTCTTCTGCTCCACTTTGCGCTAACAGAGGGCCAGTTAATCTCCGTTAGCACCAAGGAAGAGGGATGAGAGAAAGAATTCAGGCTTAATTTCTGTTCTAACCACTTAACGGCAATCTTACCATGCACTAATTCTCCACTGAAGCTTCATTGCTCAGACATTCTCTACTGCTTGCCTTGTGTTCATAGTACTTTGACTTAAAACCAGAAGAGTTTGTGAAAGACTCACTAGCATAGTAAGTCTAAGACCTTATCGCTAGTGGTTTGCTGTCCATCCTCAAAGTAGGATGAAGTTACGGTTGCAAAAAGCTTCAGTTGCAGCAAAAGCTCACAGTATTTTGTATATGCCATTCTGTACATGCAACAGCAACAGATTCAGCTGGTCCACACTCTAAAGTGTCTCCAAACCACCTCCACTGTTCTTCTAGAGAAGAACGCAGAGAACTGGAAGTGTCAGGTCTTACCTAGCAGTGCACTAAGTGGGAAAATAAAGTTATGGTTCAAGCATCAGCCTAGGTTGGACAGTTTCAGGCACATGATTTGTACTGCAGCACACGCAGGTGAGCACATCTAAAAGGCAAATAAAGTATATCCTACCGTACACATGGACTCTCATGCAGTCACTTCTAGATTTTGCTAGCACACCCAACGTTTCAGCCAAAGCACATGGCTTGTGACCTCCACGCTCCATGTACTTGAGGAACAAAGGTGACTGTAAGGAGAGGCCACATCTACTGGTGCAGCTTTTCTAAAACACCTTCTTTGGGCTCAGTATCACGTTCTGGGAGTGTAACTATATACAGTGTGAGTGCACACACTGATGGTAACAACGTGAAGGCTACTTCCCTTAAAGATCCAGATGTTTCTGCCTTTCATACAGCACTATCATCCTCCCATCCACTCCTGCTTGGCCTTCTGGACCAGCACCTGTGTCCTACATCCCAGAAAAGGCCAGTTGCTATCCCTTATCAACTGTAGTTGTGGAAATGAAACCACACTCTCAGTGCTACTATTCAAACCATGAAGACCCAGACAGACCAGTTACAAACCATTGCGCTAGCCCACAGGTAACCCTTCTACAGATAGAGCACATTGAGCGTTCTGTCATGTTCTGCATCACCGACAGAGCACTGTATTGCCAACATGTCGGTAACATCTGTAGACAGTTAATTTGAGAGGGTAATAGCTTAGCGGCAGTGAGGTAAAATAAAAGGAGTGTTAGAATTTTACTGCGTTGTCACTAAGCAAGTTGACTGAGTAACTGATCATGGCTCTTAATGCCCGCTGACAGCGGCGCCGTACGCTACTGACAGGCTCTACCTGCCTCATGTCTACACCATGTCTTCAATCTACTGAAACAGAAGTTGTACAGCTCACATGAGTATCTGATCCTGGTCAGTATTTTATTCTATCTCGCGAGTGGCAGAGGAAGAAAGGGAGGACATCTTTTCAGCCAAAGAATCCACAGTAACAAAAGCAGGGTATTCACTAGAAGGTGACACCAGTCACTGGTGTCCTTCGGTTGTTCAAGACTATGCTCTGAAGATGCTTTACGTAAAATGAGCAAGATGTCCAAAACAAGGCCAACTGTGGTGTCAGATGCAATTTACCCTTTAATTTCCTGCCTCAATTTCACCCAGCCACACAGGATGACTAGATTTCAGTACAAACCATTACCTAAATCATATAGTCGGTATGCAGATATATGTCTTTCTTTAAAAATTTACTTAAAAACTGCTTGAGCTGCAGGTCATACCAGTCTGATTCGGAGAGTGAAGGCAGTTCCAACAGTACAAGAGACTTGTCTACGGGCAGGTAAACGAGAGTCTGCTAACAAAGGGGTAACAAAAGCTGCTGGCTGGGCTGCCAATGTTGCACACAAACTTTCATAGGATGACGATGCTGTGGATGAGATCCAGGATGGGAAAACTGAGCCAACACCTGCTGCTGTTCTAATTTTTTTTTTTTTTTTTTTTTTTTTTTATTCTCCTCTCACAAGAGGGGGTGGGTAGACTATACAGAGGAGGGCTGTACAAAACTGGGCACTGGGCAGGCATTTCTTCAGGAGGCAATCCAGGCTCTACCTGTCCTTGAGCTCTCTTGTCACCCGCTTGGTGATGCGTCCACACATCAGGCCGATCAGGAAGAGTACACAGATGCCAACCGTGATCACAGACAGTATGTAATTCTTGGACGGAGAGGTCATAACTTGCATGGCAAGGTCAGAAAAGCCTTCTGCTGGGGCAACCTAGAGGCAAGAAGGGAATACGTGAGACAAGGTGCACTTTCCACGAGACCCTCAGCCTCGACATTTATCAGGTTTAGTCTCTGGTACTGCTGTTGCCTCCTGTCATCGTCAGGCTTGGCCTGAACCACAAACAAGCAGGCCTGCCATGATTCATCCAAAGGAAGAACTGCTCAGAGGACAGCGTTAGAAGAGGAAGGTCTGCTGACCCCATTTCATTGCTCCAGACCTCCTTTCTTTACAGGAGACCGAGCCCTGTGTGCACAAAAGACAGTTTAATTCTGCCCTGCTGAGGATGCATCCCAGACACAGAGAGTAAAATGTGCAAGTTCAAAAAAGGAGTCTGGATTTCAATTTTTCTGGACCAAAGTGCTAAACTAGAGATTAGAATTTCACCACAGTTGAAGTTTTTCATTAATAGCTCACAACAGAAAGATCCAGTGCAAAAAAAGGTAGTAGTTTACCAAAATCCTTTACATATTCACCTTTGCAGCATAGCTCCACATTTCAATACGATCATTAAGGCGTTTCTTGCATTCAGGCTGCAGCCTCACACGTTTATCTTCCAGAGCTTCCATTAAGCATGACATTTCTGTAATGCGGATAAGACAGTGTGACAAAATAGAAACAGTGGCTTCAACAACATGTCATGGAAAGGCTGCTGGAAAGGGACACTTCAGTTCTACCAGAAGCTGATGGTTACACAGCTTTCTGAACAGGCTAGCCAGCCTGACAGGCTGTATACAAAGCCCTGTTGTATCCTGGAAGCTAGCGGTTTCGCCAAGATTCATACCGAGGCGCAAGGAATTCTGACTTCCAAAAGGAAATTACACTATGTACCCAAGATGTAACTCATGTGATTTACATGAGATTTTATAAAGTCTTATAAATTTGCACCTTCAATGAGCTGTACTCTCAATTCCACGCCACTACCCTTTAAGAGAGGACCAAGACCAAATTCAGCTCAGGAAAAAAACACAGTGTATCTCCCTAGGCTTGTTAGGAGTTTCTTCTGATCAACAAAATGTTTTGGAAAGGTTTAACTTCCTGAGTTTTCACACAGTCCTGCGCAAAGGAAATGTGATCACAATGTTCTGGGTGCCTACGAGCACCTTGGTTTATTCATAAGCTCTTTTATATGCTCATAGAAGACACTGACATAAATTTTTGTATTTTATACTTACAGTGCCTTACTTGAATAATCCCTAATTGGATGCTTTCTGCTTTGCAGTGAAGAGTTATTTTGTTCATAGCAAACAGGCTGCAAACTTTAAACTAACTCCAGACTTTTTAAACACAATTGTCAGTACAAACACTCCGAGGCAGATCCCTCTCTAAGCTACAGACTTCTGCATCCCTTCAGTGCAAACATGTCAGAACACACATCAAAAGAATGATGACAAAACGGGAATAAATAAAGGATATCCAGAATTTCAGAAAGGCATTCAGTAACCAGCACAAAAGATAATGATCAGGAAAATACTTTCTGCTGCTATTTTTAATGCTGGATAAACTCAAAGATGGGAAAGTTCAGAACTTTTTTCCCCACTAGTTTTCCTTAAACAGCCATAGGTACTACCCAGCTCACTAACGTAACAGCGGAAACGGTTTAAGAGCTTGACCTCAAACAGGAAAAGAATGGGTTAGGAAATACTTAAATAAGTGATGCTTCAAGTGATATGAATCTGATGAACTCAGTCTTAGGAGACTTGGAACAGTTGATGCAGTCTCAGCCTTTAGCTGCTGTGAGAACCTAGAAAATGTAGTAGATTACCTACCCTCTGTAATATTGGGAAAAAATGGTGTACTTAAGCAGAGAAGAAAAAAAGAGGATCAAAGGACTTCAGTTTAATTTTGTCTCAAAAATACTGAAACAAAGAAGCCAACCATGAACAAAGACTGACATTAAAAAAAAAGAAGGATCAATGGGATTAGCTAAGAATGAATCTCGTGAAACCAGACAGATTTGCTTCTGTAAGGGAAGTAGCTTAGCTCCAGGGAAGCTTTTGATGCAGTCTGATATAACGCTGTCATAAGTCAGCTTGGGAGCTGTGTCCTGTGTGAAGCTTATACAGGCTGGGAGATAAGCCTCACTGAAAAATGAGTCCATGTACTTAAGTCCACATGTACTAGGAGCTCGTTTCAACAGGATTTAATTGAGGAGGGATTTTATGGAAAAGTTACAGATCTGGTATCACACATTATTGCCAGTGATCATATGAATGACGGAATATAAAATATACTCATTAAATTTGCAGATAAGGCTGCAAGGATATTAGGATTGAAGAATGGTCCCACCTCAGACATAAGGATGGGCTTCTTGACAGACATCTTCGAGTGGCATCTACCCCCTCTGCAGCCATTCCACTTCATTACCCGCAAAGGATGGTGGAAGGATCTGGTACTTAAGATAAGCTGCATTCTCTTACCAGCATTAAGGCCCTAGGGACCGAGAGGTTATGGAGTAAAGCACGAGCACTTACGGCGTCCTCTCCCTGGCGGAATGGCAGCACAGTGGTGTTTGATGTCTAGGGCACAGGCTGTGTGGAGCACCGGGTCAACAAATATATCTGCTTTGCTTTCTTTCAACATGTTGAGCACTTCCTGGGGAGGGGGAAATTACAAGTGCATCTCAAGAAAAGGAGACAGAAAAATTCGTACTGCTCAATGTTTCTGAAAGCCACACCACTCTTTTTAAGTCCAGGATCATGAGAAAGACTACCACTGTCCCTGGATGAGGCTATGAATTTTAGGCTGGATTTAGTTTAATCCAGTTTTTTTAATGCAGTTTTAATCCAGTTTAGGCTGGATTAAATGTCCTGGTTTATAAGGGTTACCATGGTTACCATCATTAAAATACCCATATTACTTGAAAATACAAAGTCATATGCCAGGATTACTTCAGTTAAAACTGAAATAAGGTGCCATAGCCACAGGGGCACCTCATACAGCCCCTGACCACAGCCAGTGCCTAGGCCACACCCAGCACTCAGGAAGCCTGCAACGCAGACAGCAACAGAAAAAAGATTAGTAACAAGAAACTTTGGCAACCATAATCAAGAAGGGATCGAAGCCTAGAATTGCAAAGGAAGCATTGTCGGCACAATTTTCACTGGCAAATTGAAACTGAATTGAATCGCTGCAGGCCAGAACAGAGAAGCGTGAGGAAATTTGCAGAGCTCTGACTTCATCGTAGCTAAGAACATAGCCTGGGCTGTGATCTGGAAAAATGACAGACTTCTGCCGGGATGCCTTTTAGAGCACATTCAATTTATTTCCTTTACCTTCTTGCACATTTCAGTTTTTATTTTCAGCAGATTAACTTTCAGACATTCTTCCACCTGTCCAGTCTGCTCCTGAGCTGCTGCTTCTTCCGCACACAAGTTGGAAATCTATTTTGAAAAAGGTATTTTAGCATAAGTAGTTCACAACAATTATTCTGATTTTAAACACATTTATATCTCCATACATTACTTCACCACAGGCTGCAGCTAGAGAACACACGATGAGACACTTTGCCCCCCAGAATTCCCAGAGCCAAATGCAGCCTGGCTCACGCAATATGCATACCCTTTGAAACCCAGCAGCAAGAAGTCAATATTACTGTACTGAGAAGAAAGCAGGGAGGAAAACCACATAGAAATAATGTGAAGATACAAAATAAACAATACTTGAGACATGGCTGAGTTGGCTACCAAAAATGAAAGCTCAAAATCTGACTGTATTCCAGCTAAGGTTGACAAGACCAGAGAACTAGCACACTTTTTTTTGTTTTCTTTTTTTTCTTCTTACAACAGGAAAGCAGTATTTTTCCATAGTCAAGAGTAGTGATGAGATCCCAGATGGAAAAAAAAAACCCCACACTTTATATTAGCACTGCACAGGAAACTGCAATTCTTGCACACTGGACAAAAATCATAAGCAGAAAACCTGAATAGCTAGCAATTCAGAAGGTGTTTTTGTTTGTTTTAATTATCAAGACAGTTCATGTTTAAAGAAGAAAAAAATATCTGTTTCATGAAGGAAGTTTTCATCCTGAAAAAGTAGCTGCAGAGCTACTTCTCCTACCTCATCAGAACAGTGCATCTGAAGTTGGGGATCCAGCCGATAATCAAGAGCCGATTCCTGGATTATCACCCGAATTTGGTCCTCACAGTCTGGAGAGAGACGCTATTAAGCGGAGAAAGTCATTAACCCACTCAATGACCTTTATTTTCAGAAATCAATCATCTTGCATTTTAAACTGCGTCTTCTGTAACAGTTGCATAAAAGCATAAAAACTCATTTATGTACAGCCTGTTACGTACAGCAAACACATCAGGAGCCCAAGTTTGATTTGTTAGTCAATGACTGTTGCTCAGCACAGTTTCTCATTTGCATGTACCAGCTCAACTCACCTGGTCTGCGTATTTCAACTTCAGGCACGAGATGACTTGTCCTTCCAACTCTGTGTCATCCTTGGCCCTATTCAGGATATTTTGGCAGAATTTTGGTATGTCTGCTTTGCAGGCCTTCCTGAGCACTGGATTTAAGCGATAATCTAACAGAAAAGATGACAGAACTTCATTAGAGCACACATCTCTTTGGATTGCAGAACATCACACTCCAAAAGAGATTTGATAGGACTTTCCTGGATGACATTGTATCACCAATACATTTAATTCTGGAGAAAACCAGTATTTTTTCACAACAGAATTTTAACTTGTGAGGTAAAAGCTTCAGGGGTAAAGTGGATCCAGTATCACAAGCTGGCCCTCAAGAACCTGACCAAATAAAGTCAGCACGTGCACTGACAACCATGAAGGGGAATAAAACAAAGCCAATATTCCTTCAGCCAAGCAGACCACTCAACAGCTTAGGTAGGTAAATTAGGTTTTATTCAGATGAGGATACCTGTGTTCTGCGTAATCTGGCGCTTGGTAATCATTTGCTTGCATTTAGGATCCATCACTTCACTGTTCTTGTTTTGCTTCAGACACTGCAACATATTTTTTGAGTCTGCTTCTGGACAAAACCGCTACAAAAGAGACACCAAAAAGTTTCATCACCAAGCACTTGAAAAAACCCCCAACTATATTCATGGAAGAAAATAACCACCTGTCCAACCCAGAGGTATACAGACACGCTCCTGAGCCACAGCACCTCCTATTAAAAAGGACAGTGCTACTCTCTAAATTGACGATGGGCATGAATCTCTCCGCTTCTGGACTCGGCATGAAGCTGTACCGGCTCGACTGGCTTCTAGGCACCTGCTTGTGTCAGCAGCACCAAAAGCAATTTGCCTTTATTTGCCTTTATTTTCTATTCTTAAGTTACAACACTCTTTGCAAGAAATACTCACCAAATTAGGTTTCATACCCAACTACTTTCACTCCCCTTTATTTTAGAAACTGTAAAGGGGATCTTTTCAGTCTATCCACATATCACTGTGCTGCATAAATGCTGGCTGGACAAAGTGACAGGTGAAGACTTCGTTAGTAACACTCAGGACAAAGTAAGAGAACATAGAATGAGACAGTTGATAAGAACTCACTGATCTGTCCATTCCTGCCCCGAATTAGACAGTTAAAAGTGAACCAGTCTACCCAAAATTCAGACCACGGTACTAACTGCTTTTATTAGAAACTAATTCTGTGGGTGCAAGATAAGGCTGTCACAGCTTCTAATCCTCACCATTCTGGTGAGACTACGGGTCTTTTTTTAAAAGCACGAGTCTGTACTGGAAAGCAATAAATTCTCAAGATTTTAGGCCTTGGCTTTGGTCACAGTATGGAGTCAGGGTACTCCATACAGACCACACGTGGTGGTGTTTTGGGGCTTGCAATTCTGGCTACTGTGCAAGAGTGTCTTGTATTAACATTCACAGCTGCTTTCCACATGGTACTGTTTTAAGTCAGCATTTCTAATTTTAAGTTTTGTGTGATTTTGCCTGCTTTATCAGTCTGAAAGTGTGTGCACTAGGTCAGCAGTGAACTGAAGATGCTACTCCTCTCTGTAATCATAGCTTCTTCACTGTTGCTAAAAGCCAATCCAAATCCAAACAGACTGGATGAAAACTGCATTAGAAGCCTCAGCACTGACAACCTCCTTAATTCTGCTGGCAGTTGTGAGGGCAAATTTACTAGGGCACAGGCTTTGATCAGGTATTTGGAGGAAGTAAAGCTGAAAGAGAAGAGCCCTGAAGAAACCTCAGCCTGATTCAGAGTTAAGAAACTGATTATTCTGCAAAAAAGCAATCATATTTCTGAAACACAGCAATCTTACAACGAGCCTTTATGGGAAGTTCAAAACCAATGGAGCTCTTATATCCCAACCTCACCCTCTTAAATCAGCACACTACCTTTACCTTGATCATCTGCTTGCAGACTCTCATGAGCGTGTAGTCCAGTTCTGGATCCATCATCTCTGTCTCCTGCAGCTTAAACACCTTCTGGTGGCATCGAGTACTCAACTGCTTCTTGATTTCTTTCAGGCATTCAATAATCTATAACACAGTATTACAGCTATAACAGACACACTGATGATACGATTTTGTCATATGCTGCTCAAAACGCACAGCGATGTTCCCCCTGATGGCTGTCTTCACCTGACTTGTGCAGTTAACTTCCCAATGCCTGGATTTTATCCCCAAAAAAACGTCATTAGCAATGCTGATTTCCAGCACTTGCTTTAAGCTCATCTTCTCTCACAAAGATTTAACAAGATGAAGACAGTGACCTGGATTTACTCCAAAACCCCAAACCTCATCTTGCAGCCATTACACCTAAGAAATCTCTAGCAACATTCGCAGTAAGCAGCCGTTAATAGCTTAAAACTAGCATTAACTGAGGAATTACTTGCTCATACCATTGCATTCACCCAGTATTAATGCTTGTGAACCAGTGAGGAAAAAAGTTTGATGTGCCAAATACTGACGAAGGATTTCTGTGATACCAAAACAACAATCTAACACTGCATTTACAAGCACAAAAGTGTTCTTCAGAAGTTTTCTGAAATGAAAGTACCAATTACATTGAAAATTATTACTGAAATCCATTACCTGAGCATTGCCATAGGGCACGTTTTGGCAGTAATTCTTGATGTCACTTTTACAAGCCTCATATAGTTCTGGTTCAAGCCTGATATCCTCAGTCTGCAGGATAAATTACAACACAATCTTTTAAGTAGGACTCTAAAAACTATTTTACTTTGTTAATCTATTAACTAGAGCCCTCTACTCACAAAAAGTAAGCAACTCTCACAACAGGCAGGTCAGTTTCTTTGAACTGGGTGTGAGAAGTGGTGTTAGTGGGAAATCAACTTTGCAAATCCATGCAGTGCATCGTTTGGCTTTTTACATTGAAGAAAGGGTTTAAACCAAATTTTAGAGCTGGCAAGTTATTTCCACTGCTCCTCCTAAAAGAGCATCAACACAAATGTGATATTAATAGCCACCCATCTATTGGGAGAGCTCAAGGATGTGAAGTTTCGTGCTTTTAGTGATGCCCAGCATTTGAATTCTTCCATACAAAGGCAAGAGTGCTGCCTCTTCCGAAGGTGAAGCTTTAACACTCAAACAATATCTACTGGACAAAGACCTCACGAGTTTGTTGCTGCAAGCACTGCAGCAGGAAACCAAGAGGCAGCCTTGCCTACCAGAACAAATACGACTCTTATTTATCCACTGAGCAACTTAGAGCAGCTGGAGTCGAGTTGCTTCATCTGTGCTTGTTTCCCCAGTCTGTAAAATGAAGCTTTTATTCTCTCCTAGAGGACTTTAAGGACATCAGCATGTGTAGCACACTGCTATTTAACACTAACCATAATCACTTCTAGCTGAAATTCTAATGACCATTTAGCTTGCCTTAGCCTTCATCAGACTATATTTAAGGTATTAAAGCAGACAATCATTACTTTCACCATGAAGGGCAATTGAGCCTGGTGGTGTAAGAAGAGTGGAATAAATAAGTTCGATGCATCTTACAAATAAGTGGCTTTTTTCCCAGGATGGACAAACCAGGAAGCTTTAAAGGACCTCGCTAGAAGAGCAGGCAGATCAAGAGTTTCATGCATGTTTACCATCTCTAGCTCCTCAACACGCAGCTGTTTGCGACACTTCAAAGAGACCCTGTGCTCCTTGGCATCCTGCAAAGTATCATTGCGCACAGTTGTGCTCAGGCAGATCACTACATCCACCCTGCAGAAAAGAAAATGGCTTTTTACTCATATACCCTCCACTTAGACCAGCCAAGACTGGTGTTGGATCACCCCAGCAGAGAAACTGACCCCAAGAATCCAAACATGTCAAGTCCTTGTGCATCTATGCTTACTTCTAGCCTGGGTACAGCTTTATGTCGCATAACTGGATCACAATTAAAACCTAAATCTGATGCTATCTAATTGGAGTCTAGATCAGCAGACGGGAAAATATTCAAAACACACTCCTGCCCAGCAAGACCTCTGCTCTTAAATCATGCGAGCACTTTAGAAAAGCTTTACTTAATCTCAGAAATAGATGAAGATGAATACCTACACGGCATTGCAAAACAATCTTTCTGCATGATGGGAAGGGCATTTATATCATAAAAATGCAAGTAGCTTTGCTATCCACGAACAGGACTGACCTTGTGTGTAATTTAGCCTTACATCATTGCAGCAGGCCATTAAAAAAAAACCCCTTAAACTGAAATTACTAAGCCAGTTAAAACAAGCAGGATATTTTCCCTTCCCAAATCAGCAACCAGAACAAAGGTAGGCTGCATCTTAGAAGATGATGAATCTCACAAGGATATAAAACATCCTGGGACTTGCAGTCCACTAATCGCAATCGTTAGCTATGTTCAGAGCAAGAAAAATAAAGAGGACGGGCTTGTATGCAAGAGTAAAGCAAATTTTAATTCTAAAATAAGAGGCAGGTGACGCCTCTACCTTAAGCAACTGCAGAAGGCAGTCACTAAAGGAAAACACACAAAACAATCAGCCTTTAAATGAAGTCCAGCGTTTTCTGCCTTATCATGAAGTATTGTCTAACTTTATTACGTATTTGTACAATCAGATGGCTGTTTGGTCAGGTGCTACATACTTTTTTTTGATGTTGGGGCAAAGTTTCAGCACATCCTCCTTGCAAGCCATTTTAAACTTGTATGAGAACCTAAAATCTTTCATTTGAACCTGCAAGAGAGAAATGAGGGGAAAAAAAAACAAACTTTGGTCACCTGAAGGGAAAAAAAAAGAAAAAAAAAAAAAAAGAAAAGCACTGCCCAAAAGAACACTTGTTGAATCATACAATCAGCAAATGCTTCTGTCCACAACTTACTAGTGGGTAAAAGCAAGGGGGATGCTGCACCGCTGAAGAAGCTGGGGCCCTATCTACCATAGGTCAGGAAGGAAGGAGGGCCCGAAAATAAACCATCTCCAGAAGTGAACATTTATGACCAGGCATGCAAGTACAACTGGCTGAATTCACGAGAGCACTTTAAATACAGCAGGAAATGAATCTCAAAGAAGGAGGGGTTTACAGAATTAGCTAATTCCTGTCTACTCCCTCAATGAACAGAGCAGGCTCCCATTGATAGTGGAGAAAAGCCCTGCTTACCAGCTGGAAATGAGTAACTCCGATTGCGCATTTTTCATTCATTTCCTTCTGGTGTTTGTTCTGTATTAGACACTCCATCAGGTCCCCAGAATCAATCTGGTTATCTGCAACCTCCTGAAGAAGAGATGAAAGGCTTAAAAATGAGCTACTCTTACCAGTCGTGATTTTTATGCTCCTTTAGCCCACCATGACCAGGAAATAATAGAATTTAGTCCCACTCTATCGTGAGCTTACACTCACCATTAACTGCCCACGAGAGTTGTACTATGCAAGTATTTCTAGATGTAGTCCAGAACAGAATCATCGCAGGCACAAGCACACTTTAGACTCAGGAAAAGACACTGCAGAGGCTCAAAGATTACATGAAGTATCACAGGTAGGTGCCTTCATTGCTATGTAGCTACTCAATCCTAGACCAATGCAGGATGTTTTTTCAGCAATGCAGGGCAGCTGCACAGAGTGGAGTGGCTAGACACAGTGCTTGCAGGCAAGGGGGAAGGCAAGAAATTTAGGTTTTGACCCACTGTAAAGGGTGATTTTTCCAGTTACAGGGCAATTTTCATCTTCAAACTCTAGCTTTTATGCTAGGGCTCTGACAACAGAAGTACTTGATGGAACTAGGAATTTTTGGGTTAGAATGGTTTTTTAAAGACTTTTGTAACTACTTCCATATGATTTTACTTTTGAAGTGTGGCCAATACAGTAACAAATAATACTAAGAACCTCTAACCTTTCCCACACGGTGTTTTTTCCTCAAAGATATTCACACTATTATGGAGTACTCACATGGCAGAACGTCTGGATAATGGGCTCGCACGCTCTCATCAGCAAGGCTTCAATTTGAATGTCCTGCAGAAAACACACAATACTTCATTTTCACAGTGAATGGACAAGAAAAAAGGCTCTGAAAAAACCTGTGATAACAAGTTAAACTCAACACAGTTTATAGGTGTTTGAAAGATGCAATCCCGACAGCTTTGCTCTTCAGTTCTGGAAATCCTAGGGTTCATTCCTGCCAACAATGTGGAAAATGCAAGACAAGGCTTAAGGTAAGAGCCTGGTCTCCATGGAAACTCATTGCTTGGATATTCCAGACAACCTCCTCCGATCCGAACGCTGCAGCACTAGAAATCATCCTTCACCTAGGCAGGAGTTAAAAGATTAATGATAGTTCTGAGTAAACCATTTCATAACCACTGGAAGGAAGCTTTCCCTAAGGCACAATGCAAATTTTGAGATATGGAGAACAGTTTGGGGCAAGAAAGTCAAATATGCAGCTTCATAAAATAAGTAAAGCTGCTGACTTCACTGAAAGCCTTTAACAATGCACCTGGCAGTTACTTCTTGCAAAATTTTTGTGATGGGGGAGGGAAGTTGTAACATGGTACTCAAAACTACTTGCAAGTAAGACCAAAAAAATGACATATCTTGGCTTGTACTAAAGGTAACTGAGCTACCTGTACAAGAAATCTTAGCTTCAGTATCATAACCAATTTAAGCAGGAGAAATCACCAGCCTGAAATCCTGAACCGTTGTTCAATTCTCAAGGAAGAGAATCCCACATGAAAACTTCACATTGTTCAGCGCAGAATGATTGTGATCCCAGATAGCTGCATCTCTGCAGCTACTCTAACCTCACTTTTTTCATCACTGTCTAAATAACATGCTTAACTAGACATGCTCAACTATTCCCTTTATCTCAAGCTGAAAACTGCTCACCTCAGACTCCAGCTCAGTGAGGTTTCCCACTATGTCTCTGCAATCAGACACCAAGTCATCAAGATGGTCCTGAAGGCATTCCAGCTCCTACAAAACCAGACGTTTTAGTGTGTGATCCAAGAACCCAATTTGAAAATTTAGGCTTAAAATATTGTAACACAAGTGAAAGAAACTGCCCTCCTCCTTGTAAGGTCCTAAATCTCATTTAATCCCACTCCTCTACTGGTACTCCCAGGACACACATATGTAGCAGTGATTGAGAATGTCGGTCAAAGGTGTTATCACTTGTTCCCTTGTTCTCAAAAGCTGCATGATGTGCTTTCACTTCTGGAATATCACATTTAATTTGCCCTTCACACAACCTTAACAAGAGGTTAATTACCCGAAGCCTACAACCTATGATGGGCAGTTCAAAAAGACAATGGTGTACACTCTACTGTATCTGCCTTCGAATCGCTCCTCCCCTGCAGCTATCCTGGGGCACAGTAATTTAACATGAAAGTATTTGTTGAAACTTTGTTAAGTAGCAGCAGATGTTAGTTCAGTTCTGTATAAACACAGGAAGCAGGTCAGTATTTGCCAAATGGAAATAGGATAAAGTTATGTGGGAAATGTCAATCTTGTAATAGAATATTACAAATAAGAGTTGGGGTGGGGTTGCTTCATTAAAATCCTTCTTGTTAACTATTCCCTTCCCCCTTCTCATTCCACTACACATTTCAACCCACTGAAGCCGTGCAGTAGGTGCAAAGCTGCTTCCTATCACCTCCGTCTCTTCGTCTAGGGCAGCTTACATTTCAAACTGCATACATTTTTAATATATTCTCAGTTATATAGGCTGAGAGAGTTGGGCTTGTTCAGCCTGGGGAAGAGAAGGCTGCGGGGAGACCTGATTGCGGCCTTCCAGTACATAGAGGGGGCCTCTAGGAAAGAGGGGGAGAATCTTTTCAGTAGGGACAGTGGTGACAGGACAAGGGGTAATGGATTTAAACTAAAACAGGGTAGGTTTAGATTAGATGTAAGGAAGAAATTCTTTACAATGAGGGTGGTGAAGCACTGGAACAGGTTGCCCAGAGAGGTGGTGGAGGCCCCATCCCTGGAAACATTCAAGACCAGGTTGGACAGGGCTCTGAGCAACCTGGTCTAGGTAGTGGTGTCCCTGCTCACTGCAGAGGGGTTGGACTAGATGACCGCTAGCGGTCCCTTCCAACCCAAAACATTCTATGATTCTATGATTCTATGATAATGAGACAGCTAACAAGATGTCCCTTTATCCCCTTTTTTGCCCTTCCCACCCCTCCAGTTTTGCAAACGAATTAGCAGTGTTACTGTGTACGGTACCTGTCCCGTCTCTGTTTTTTCACTGCACCACTTCCCTAAGTCAATCATGCACTTGTCCTGGAGGGCTGGGTCCAGCTTCACATCCATGGCACGCTGATGGAGGATTCTCTGGACCTCTGCTCTGCACTCTCGCGATAGCTGCAAAGAGGGCAAAGAGCGTTTAGCGTATGGGGGTCTCTAAATCCATACAATGCAAACAAGATGCTGTCAGGTAAGGTATTGAGCGTGACCATGAGTGCCATCAGCAATGTCAGAAAGCACAGAAGTCGTCCTGTGCTGCTCAGCACGAGCCTGCTGGGCCCCCACAAGCAATGCAAAAGAGTTTGGAGCTCTGTCATTTAGTTTGGATGGGGGCTCCTTTCATTCCACTAAAATAAAATTCTTAAACCCTCCCTGTGCTTTTGAAATGGGAAGTCAAAGCAGGTCGCTAGACTATCTGCTGCACGCCCCGCTTCATTCAAAGCTCCAGACTGCTTCTGGAGAAGAAAGTCAAAATAGCTCTTGCCCTCAATACCAAAAGGGAAGCCCAGAGTGAAGTAATAGTCCAGCTGTAATTTCTTCTCGGCAATCCCCACTGCTGCATGACAGAGCCAACGTTTGCCAAGACTGAGGAAAAAATGAAGTATAGAAAATCAAGAGATATGGGTATGGTGCTTGTCAGACCTCAGGTGTACCAGTCGAAGCTTAAAACTTCATACATTTAAAAATCCAAACCACTGGAAGTTACCTAGCATTTTGTGGACAGCACTGGAAAAAAGATACAAATCTAACCTCTGATGAACGCTAAATTTCAAAATGATAGCTGCTCCCTTAGCCTACTTTCCACAAGAAAAATACATTTAAAAGCCTTTGCTCTCTCTGATAGATTATTTGCAGGGTGGCTATCGATTTCTTTGGTCAGCACTAATACAAAATGGAATTAAAAAGTCTCAACTCAGCAGACTAAGAAACTGCATTAAAAAAAATTATTCCTAAAAGAGATATGCTTCCAATCAATACTTGACCTCTGCCACAAAGACCTTTTAAATCAAGCTGTAGAAATTAATTTTTAAGCCAGGCCATTGTGTAAACCCATCAAGTCCTAAGGGTTGTGTACACTACAGTGCCAAAAGAAATGGAACCGAGTACCCAGCTGCTTTCAAGGAATTGCCTTGATAAAGACACGAGAGGGCAGCAAACTTGAAAAGAGTAGCTCTGAACCAAACAAATGTGATTATGGTACATCTCCAGACTGCAGGGCAGCAAGTCAGATCCCAACTGTCTTCTTTAAAGACAGCATAAGTACATTTACCAGTACAGTATGCTCCAAAGAACTGAAAGGATGCTTTATATCAATAGGAAGAATTGAATAGAGTATAATCTGAAGTTGTATTCAAATCAAAACTTAATTAGAAACAGCCTAGGAAAGCTAGGCTTGGAACTCCTTTTTGCATACAACCAAATTTTGCAGCTATGCTAGCTGTCTACAAGGAATCACATTTCTTCTTAGAAAGACAAGGGGGAGGACTCACACTGTGTCTAAACAGATACACATAAGCTGTTGTCAGCACCCAGTTCCCCCTGCGGGCAATTATCACATCTTGATGTGGCTATTTTGGCCTTACCAGAATACCACCATAGCCCTTCAAGGCACACTTGAGGAGGAGCAAGGCATCTGAAGCAGCGCAAGTACCACCTACGGTAAATACTTTTGAGTGGCTTTTGCAAGTTCTTGTGGTTTTAGCAGAGCGTGTCCAACTTCCAAACATACGTACAACCCTTCCATCCCTGATCAAAGAGCAGTAAAAGTTGCAGTCCAGCACTTACCCTCCTTCCTTGCTCCTCTGTGCGGTACGCGTGCCTGTACAAGCAGGAGAAAACAGCCCCTGGAGGCATCAGCTCACTAGTCTCATTCCAGCCATGGGTATGGCAGAGACGGGAGGCATCTCCCTGACACTTGCGGTAAAGGACTGTATCCAATCTGCAAACAGAAAAGTTATCACTAGCACTTTATTCAAACCTTTAACGTTTTTCATATTCTGAAATGCTTTTGAGGCAGAAAAAAAAAATCCATTTCAAGTTTCATACACCACCGCATCGTTTAGCAGCAGTGCTGAACCAACAGGTGGCAAAATGCCTTCATTTAATTTGGAATCAGCTCCCTAATCTTGCAAAAATACAGTAAGACCTTTAATTACAGATTAAATCTTCAACCCTTTTTGAAGCACCTCCCATTCTCTTCTGCAGCACACCAGCCAAATGCTGACATATGAGAAAAGAAATCATCTCCCTGATGTCCTAAAGCAGCAGAAAAGCAGGTACATACCATGTTTTGCTTGTATAGTATGTGTACTTTGTACTGCTGCCATTTTGAAATGCCAGTTTTGTAAAAATATAAGTTAAATTCATTATTGTCTGCTCTGGGTTTAAGCTAACTGAAGACTCAGCATCCCTTGCTTTCACATACAAGAAAACTGCAAGTGCAGATCTCTTCAGCTAATTACATTAAAGCTAAGTGAGATACTGCCAACTTTCCAGAATGGAAACTTCAGACAGCAAACAGCAAGTGATATCAGTGGACACGATGATATAGTTAATGATAAAAGTAGTAAGAAACCCATTTCAATTCCCTGCATCTGTGCCAGGTGCAGTTAATACAACACTTTTTATAAGCCTGTCCTAGGAAACTGTGGTTAAACAAGAAAGATAAGCTAATGTTGTCCAGCCTGCAATATGAATTAGAATTATCGTTACTCCCAGCAAGATGCAAATACTCAGTCTTCCTCTTCCAATCACTAAGTTTGGCTCAAGTGATGAATTACCTGCTGGAAACATGGCACAGGCAGGAGAACCAGTAATGAAGGGAAACAGGAAGAGGAGAAAAAAAAAATATATGAAGTATTCTTGCCTACCTATGAAGATAGTTATCAAGATGACTAAACAGACACAAAGCCCTAAACACTCTGGTCGATGAAGTCCTATGTATCTCAAAAGCAGCTGGTTCACAGAGCACATCAGTTCTTAACTGCTGGCAATGCTGCCCATGGATACAGCTATGAGTCAGATTTTCCTAATGTTTGATTTGAATACCCTTTGTGGTAATCTAAGCCCATGACTTCTTGCCATACATTCCTTTGAGTCGCTGAGAACAATTATTCCATTTCTTGCAGTAACCCCATTTGATGCACTCTACTTCCTCACTTCTGAATCTTCTTCACAAGAAAAGCCAAACACTTATTCTTTCCATCAAATTTATCTTCTCCTCATCTTAACCCACACAGACACAAGGGCTCTGCATATATTTAAAACAAAGCACTGCCATCTTTGCTGAGGAAGGTGGAAAAGCAGTGCTCCAAATGGAATCACGTCTGCTCTACAGGCTGTAACCACACCTAGAAAATTTGAAAAAAGGCAGAACTGGAAGCAGGGAGCCTTTCACACAGTGGCTCTTTGTTATACTTAGCAGCTTGGTTTTCTTAACTGCCATATAGTAGCGGTCAGAGCAGATAAAACTGGCTGCCGCCTGCGCAGAAAGTGACCTTCAACTTCAGTATGGCCAGAGAGACTTCTTTTAATTAAAGATGCGTTGAATTTCAGAGCTCAAACTTCAGATGCTTTTTAGGGTTGCACCATTTCTAAGTGAGTACCTGATTTAAGCATGCACCCCGCTTACTTTTCCTAAGCAGCTTTTGCTTCTACTGTTTTAGACAGGCATTAATGCCCTACAGACCTGGCATACTTAAAAGTCCTCTTTCAAAGAAGCACAAGCTACACTGTTTTACAAGGAACTGCTAATGGATATTGCTAAATACAAGCATCAAGTGAGGATAAATCTTGTTTTACAGTACTCACTTCCAATCACGAGATATAAAATACTGGAGCTCCAGGAGCCTATGCTCACAGTCCTCTACCATCTTCTCAGTATACAAGTGCTCCATCAGGCAAGACAGAATCCTGCAAACAGAAGAAAAAAGTTAGGCAGACTGTTACAATCATGCTGCACTTCCTTGTAACAGCTGCCAAATCAGTCTTTCCAATGAACCATAGATAAGATGTTCAAACAGAATGAAGATCCTTCTCTTCCTTCAAAAAGATTACACCTGAAACAACTGTATACCACATTTGTACCCTCTTAAGTTCCTTTGTTTTAGTTACTTCAGCAAGTCTGATATACAACAAAATCATAAGGAAGATTTTTAGATAAAATCTGGCTCAGGAGACAATATATATATCAGACCTGAAGATAAAAGAGCATTTGCCTCTGCAGTATGGGTTTGCTTAACTGGCCTTTCAAGGCTTGTTACTTTTCTTTGGGATACTGCTAAGACTTACCATAGTAAGTGAAATTAGAACATCAAAAGTTACAAATTCAATGTAAGTGGATGAGAGAGCTATGTCCTTCACCACTGCTAAGCCAGCCCTGTTATAAAAACACTGGCCTGCTTATACAGCAAGAATGAAGACAGAGCTCGGTTCACGCCTCTGACCCTGTAGGAATTGCTAGTTTGGAGTCTGTCATTTCCAGACAGGTTTTAGTAGCTGTACTGGTCAGCCACACAACCTTCACGGATGCCCAACAGAAACAAAAAAAAGTTGTAACCGAGAGCCACCTACATTGGGTCTCCAGATCGTATGTGCTTGCAGGCAGTCTGTATCACTGATTCGCAGGCCTCGTTCAACGCTCGGTCAATGCGGTAGTCTGCACCGGGGTCAGTTTCCTGAATCAGTGTTTGAAGCTGGAAGAAAGAAATTGTGGACAGGAAAAATTATAATGATCAAAAGAAGAGCACTTGTAACCTCTCAGCGTGGCAATTCCATTCCAATAACAACAGTACCAGGTACAGCCTCTGATCTACAGTCGCTTAAGAGATGCCATGGTATGGTATAAGCAAGAGATGGGAAAAAAAAAAAAAAAAAAAAAAAAAAAAAAAAAAAAAAGGACTTTCCAAACATGTGCCAACTTGAAGCTGTGATATGCCAGCACTCACTTTGTGACTTCTGATTAAAGCTTCAGAAAAATAACTCTTTTTAATAAGGAAACGTAATTTAGCATCCACAGCACTAAGTTTCAAAATCAGTTTCAGACAGAGTCCATGACATCTTAACATGAATTTGGGAAGTGTCTGTGGGGCCAGGGGAAGGGAATTTGGGTAAATCTCAATAGAAGAGTAGCTTTCTGGGCCATAACTCAGCCCAGCACCCCCATGCCCCATTTCATTTCTCACCAAGCTGTGAAGGGCAGACTGGTATCATCATTCCACAGGCAAACATTTTTAGCTGACAAATTGGGGGGGGGGGTTGCTTAGAAGGCAACTGCACATCGATATCAAACAGTCTACGCTGTTAACATCTTGACACTTACTTAATGATTTTTGTCACTGGTCCCCAGCCAAACTAAATCAAATGCACAGTTACAATTTTATCCTCTACCTTTCAAAGTCTGCACCTAAAGATCATCCAGGAAACTTTGAGGGGCAAAGCCCTAACATCACAAAACATAGAGAAGAAAAAAGCATCAGAGAACTGGAGAAAAAAGAAGCTAGTGCTGTTCATCCAGTAGGAAACTTGTAATAAAGAAGACAGACCACAGACTGCCTGGGAGGAACACAGGATTTCCTGCAACTCACTCTTGGCCAAAGCTTATTATGCCCAGCCTCAGCTTCCAAACGATACAGGCAGCTCAGAAAAGCACTGCCTGGCAGGCACAGACTGTTGATTCAAAAATTCCTGAGATATTTTCACTAAAATGTAGTAACAAAAAAAGAAACATTTTAAACCACTCTGACAGTGCTCAAACAGAAGCCAACTGCACCTTAATCAGCAGAAGTGAGAAGTGATCTGTACTTTACAAACTTTGTAAGAGTAAATGCAAGAATTACAGAAGCATCTGAGAACGGTCTGGTGGGAATTAGGACTTTGCCCTCCAATAAGGCAGCAGGATCATTAGCCCAGCTGAAGTGCATCTGTACCAACGCACATAGCATGGGCAACAAGCAGGAGGAACTGGAAGCCATTAGGCTGCAAGAAAACAACAATATAGTCGCCATCATGGAAACATGGTGGCATGACTCGCGTGACTGGAGTGCTGCAACTGACAGCTCTCAACTCTTTAGAAGGGAGAAGGGAGGAAGGAGAGCCACTGGAGTGGCCCCTCTATGTCAGGGAGAGATATGAATATCTAATGCTTAATGATGGTGATGATAAGGTTGAGTGCCTATGGGTAAGAATCAAGGGGAAAGCCAACAAGGCAGGCAGGGGTCCAAAGAAGGGCAACGAAGCTGGTGAAGGGTCCAGAGCACAAGTGCTGTGAGGAGTGGCTGAGGGAGCTGGGGGTGTTCAGCCTGGAGACAAGGAGGCTGAGGGGAGGGAGACCTTATTGCTCTCAACTACGTGAAAGGAGGTTGTAGCGAGGTAGGTGTGGGTCTCTTCTCCCAAGTAACAGGTATGAGGACAAGAGGAAATGGCCTCAAGTTATAGCGGGGGAGGTTTAGATTGGATATTGGGAAACTTTTCCTTACTAAAAGGGTTGTCTGGCAAGAGGCTGCCCAGGGAGGCGGTCGAGTCACCCTCCCTGGAGGGATTTGAAAGATGGGTAGATGAGGTGCTTAGGGACGTGGTTTAGTGGTGGACAGGCATGGTTGGACTCAATGATCTTAAAGGTCCTTTCCAACCAAGGGATTCCATGATTCAATGAAGAACACTGCCGTTCTGCTGGCGTGCACAGGCACACACAGCCTGCACAGACAGACAATGCTCTGCGCGTGAAATGCTGGGCTCGCTCAATGTCAGAAGTTTACATACAAAAAGGGATCAAGTATGATTACTGGAATTGCTCCCTCAAGGACAAATGGGTAAATAAAACCACAAACCTAACACTTCCTCACACACAGAGATTAAATAAACTGGCTAGAATATTATATAGGCAGGGTTCTTCCTCAGGTATCAGTTTCATAGAATCATAGAAAGGTCTGGGT
>KL275405.1:0-10784 GCA_000699545.1 Podiceps cristatus
GTTCCCGTCCTGGAAGGCAGCAGCATTGACAGTCCCATGCGGCCACCCTGAAATGGGCCCCGTGCCTGGCCCAGACCTTCCTCTCTGGGCACAGTGAGCCCCGGCGTGCAGCCCCGAGCACTGCCGGAGAGCCCACACCTGCAAGGTACTGGGCAGGGAAACTGGAGGAGGGGGGCTTGGGGTGATGTTCTGGCCCCAGCTGAGCCTGGGGGAGCCTCATGGGCTTTGGGTGGGAGGACTGGAGAAGGCTGTGCTTGGCCGTGGTCCTCTTCTCTGCTCCCCATCACTGGTCTCTATTCCTCATTGCTGTTCTCTGCTGGTCTCTGGTTGGAGCATCCTGCTGTGCTGGGGTGCAGAGCTGGTGCTGTGCAGAGTGCAGAGGCCGGGAGGGGCAGGGTTAACCCGGCTCGGCACAGCGAGGGGAAGGAAGGTCCCTTTCCCTTTTGCGTGCCCACATCCTGCAGCCGGGAGCTGCCTGGGATGCACCTGCCCGGCTCTGGGGCCGTGGGCGTTGCGGCAGCAGCACTGTGCTGGGGAGGGATAATTTGGGAGGGTGGGGAGGGGGCTGTGCCGGGGTCCAGCGCTGGGAGGGGAGCAGGGTGACTCCCTGGCCGGGCAGCGCTGCAGCCTCACTGTGGGTAAGGGAATTTGGCGACAGCAGCAGGTTCTCACATGATGCTCGCGAGCGCAGAGTTCATCTCGCAGTTCGTAACTTTGTTGGTTTACGGATGGGTCACCTCCCCCTGTCTGTGACACCGGGGTGAGTCCCCAGGAGCCCCACGGAGCACATCTGCCGGCACGGCCGAGGTCGGGATGCCAGCCGGCTGCCCCGAATGTGTACATCTGCCCCTACGGACGCAGGGATGCGAGCTGGGCTCCTTGCAGAGCGCCGCGAGTCCCTTGGCTTGCAGTTGGCGGTAGCGAGCGGCTGGCAGCGAGCATGTACAGAAAGGTCAGAGTCTGCAGTATTTGGGAAATGAGTCACTTTCTGTGTGTGTGTGTGAAGTTTGAAGCTAGCTGGGCTCAGAGCAGCTCTGAAGGTTTGCATTTGATGGCCGGAATGGGGCTGTAAGATGCCCCTCTGGGTTCTGCATGCGATACCTTTGCCTTAAATCTCACCTCTTCATCCCACCCCAGCATCTCTGGGAACACGAGGGGAGCTTGGGCTCCAGATCCGCACATCTCCCGCAAGGGAGAGGGAAGGGGGGACACCTGTCCTTGCAGGGCTGGGTAGACTCTCCCCAAGTGCTGGCAGTCTCAATGTCTCCATCCATTTTGGGGGGGGTCAGTCTTCAAAATAGTGTGATGAAGGTCTTGGGGTTTGTTAATTCACTTATTTATTGTGCTTCTCCCTGCTGGGGCGGCTGCCTGAGGACCTTCTTCCTGTATCAGTGCCAGGTCAATTGTCTTTGGTTTTGAGTAAATTTGGGAGTAATAGCGTGAGTTCTGGAAGGCAGTTAACTCCTGAGTTTCATTGCCCTGCTGCCCCAGCCGTGTTGCCCTGGAAGCCAGTGGCTGGAGACAAAGCTTGCGGTTTAGGGGAAGGCTTTTCCAGCAGCCAGAGGAAGACATTTGTTCTGGGTTCTCATCCGTCTCCGCCACTGGCTTCCTCTCTGATCCTGGCCAAGTCACTTTGGTACTCGACGCCCATATCCTCCCAAGTCTGTTCGGCAGTATCGTCCCAGGGCGTTTTCACTGGTGGCTGGAGCGTGTAGGTATCCTGAGAAGGGCATTAGCTGTTTCGGAGGACAGGATCCAGGCTCTTTCCAGGTTTCTAGCAGAGTGGCAGCAGATGTCTGTGTGTAAGTCATACCTGTTAACAATGTGCTGGGAGTATGGCATTGGTCTTGGATGTGGCACCGGCCAGGAATTTAGTCTTGGCAGGGGAAGAGTTATCTCCGAAAGAAGTGGTGAGAAAATTCTCGCTTGACTTCCCTTCCCCACCTGCCTTTAAGTTCCTGAGTCATGGAAATGAAAATCTCCTTGGCATACGCCCATGGTTTGGGCTAGAGGGTGTGGAAGAAGCTATGATTGGATTCTCAAAGCCTGTGGTTGTGATAAGAACGTACTGTACCGGAAGAAACAAATGTTAACCTTACTGGAGAGTAGAAGGTTTGTTATCTCTAGCTTTTATCCAACTGATACTTAAGGGAAACATCAGGCTTGTGTCCTGCCACGGCCAATTTATAATTACCAGCTAATGTGGCATTTGTTTTCGTGTGCTTTATTTGTAGGTTTGAAAGAAACTTTTGGACTGTGAATTGAGGCATTGGGTATGTAAATTTAAATTTTGTGCTTCCTCTCCTAACCCCCCTCTTCCCTTTACCATGTTGAATGAAATGTTTCATTAGACCCAGCTGGAATTTGTTTTCAGGAGAGCAGCTGCTCTGTAGAAAATACTGTACGTTCATATGCTGCTGGGGAAGGAGGAGGAGTCAGGGTAGTGGGTTGATCATGGAGGAATTTGGCACTGATGATGCACGTTCCAGCCCAGACTTCAGGCACGGGGAGATGTGGGCTCTCCTGGGTGCTGGTTGGGAGGCCCCTCTGAGATGGGTCAACAGGTGTTGTGCTGGGGGAAGGCTTCATGTTCCTCGACTAACCCAAGCCTTGCTCACTGGGAGAGACCAGGCTGCGGTGAGGGTAGCAGCCCAGCAGGTTAGATGAGTTCTGCTCCTCACTGCCACCAGGGATTCATTGGGAAACTGTGGATGGGTCTTCTCCGGAGTGGCCACCACTTGGGAGCAGGAAAGTAGTTCGCTGGTGGGTGAGGGTTGGTGCTCCACTGTGGGCTGGATTTTACAGATCTTGAAATCCTTCAGCTTCATTTGGGGCCTTCAAGGCTTGTTTTGATTCCCAGCGGACGGATGAGGGGGGAATCCTCAGGATCTTCCTCCTGAGGAAGATCTGAAGGCCGGGGAGCTGCGCTGGGAGCTTCATGGAAATGAACCCGAGTGGTGGTGGTGGGAGGAGTGGGCTGGGGTGGAGCCACCATGGGTGAGGCAGGGAGAAAGAGGAGCCGGTTAGCTAATCCTCAGGAGGGTCTGGTTGCCTTCACCCGCCAGCTTGCTGGGTGGGACTGAGACATGCCAGGTCTCGCTGTCAGCTGAGAGACCTCACCAGGCAGCCTGGCAGGCGCTTGGCAAGGTGCAGGGCTGTTTGCCTTGGGACTGAGGAGCTGGTGCTGTCCCTACCAGCGGCAGATAGCCATCTGAGCACATCCCAGAGCAGCCACTGTCTCTCCACTGGGTTTAGGGTACTTGCCTGTCTGCTTCTCCATTCCCATCCTCCTCCCACTTCTGTTTTGAGCAGACTCGAGATGGCCTCACCGGCAGACAGCTGCATCCAGTTCACGCGATGTCCTCCTCAATCTCAACCGCCTTAGAAGCCGGGATATCCTGACTGATGTCGTCATCATTGTGAACCGCGAACAGTTCAGAGCCCACAAAACAGTCCTGATGGCCTGCAGGTGAGAGCAGGGTGCCTTCCCTGCCTCCCTTCCCCGCTCCCTCTGCCTTTGGCCACCAGTAGCACTGCTGCAGCCCCAGGGAGGCTTGAGGGGTTTCCAGATGGGGAAATGGAGGCAGAGAAACAGAACTGAAAGGGGCTCCCAAGAAATTTGTATCTGTGGTGGGATTAGAGCTGAGACCTTTCACCTCCAGCGTGGCACCCGAAGCTCTCTCCTACCACACACCCATGTCTGCCCGTACACAGCCGACAGAGACAACAGGAGGGTGGCGGACTTGGGGCACCTCTCTGAAGGCAGAGTACGAATGCTGTGCAGGGACAGGAGAGGGGAGGGAGGGCTGGATGCTCTTCGGGGTCAGTGAGTCCTCTGTGACCACAGTGTCCTCTGCTGCTATTTATAGAGCTATTCCTCCCTGTCTCCCAGGCTGCTGGTTGCACCCGCCTTTGATTTTTTTCCAAGCCTGATGGGGTCTGAAATCCCTTTCCAGCAACTAGGATTGCTGGAATTGCTTCCTAGTGAATGCTAATTAACATCCCACCATTGCCCAGTTGAATTACAGCAGATGCCTTCCAGGGTCTCCTGCTGACAAGGTATAAAGATTTGAAAAAGCCAAGGCTTGACTATTAAGACATCTGAAAAATGTTTTGCCAACATTTCCTTTTTTGTTGTTTTTTTTTTTTTTTCTTTCCCCCCACCCGGTTTAAAGAGTGAGCGTGAATGCCCCAAGAGGCTTCTGAAAGAAATGAGTCACAATGGGAAGGGGGTGGTGGTAAGAACACCGACAAAAAAAAAAAAGGTTTCTAAATGGAGGCAGTGGGGAGTTGTTGAGCAGGTGAGATCTAAAAGCAGGCTGTTCCAGTTGGGAAAAGTGCAGTGCAGAAGACGCTTACTAAGCTGAGAAACCAAGCTTGATAATAAGGGGGAAGCTAAGGAAATTCTGTAATTGCCTTCTCCTCCCTTCCCATTCATGAACCCCTCTGTGCTAAGGGATTTCTGAGAAATTCTCTTTTCTCTCTCTGAATTGTCATAACACTCATCTTCTCTCCTGTCCCCTCCCTGCAGTGGCCTCTTCTACAGCATCTTCACTGACCAGCTCAAGTGCAACTTGAATGTCATCAACCTGGACCCTGAAATTAACCCTGAGGGGTTTTGCATCCTCTTGGACTTCATGTATACATCCCGCCTGAACTTGAGGGAGAACAATATCATGGCCGTGATGGCCACAGCACTGTACCTGCAGATGGAGCACGTGGTTGATACCTGCCGAAGGTTTGTCAAGTCTAGGTGAGCGCTGTGAGTGAACTTTGGAGAGCCTGGGACGGTGTGTCTGGGTGGGAGGGGGGAGAACTCACAAAGTGTCTGCAAACTTATCCTTATGGGCTGAAAATGACTGCATCTCCCTCCTTTTGCCTGGTTCCAGTGAAGCGGAGATAGTGTCTGCTGTGAAGACCCCAAGGGAAGAGTTTTTGGCTGGACGGATGTTGAGCCACCCAGAGGTGATGGCTTATCGGAGCAGAGATGTCTCAGAGAACGGCATGCCTCTCCAAAATGGGTCCCTCTGTAATGGGAGGGCCTTTGCACCTGGCTTGATCAATAGTTTGTCCGGATCCCCCATTTCCTACCATGGATACAGCCCTCTCCCTCTAAATAGCTTCCTTGTGGATGATGAGTTGCGGGAGATGAGGATGCCTCTCTCCGAACTCTCGAGGGCAGGTGCCTTCCCCAAGGAGAGGATCCTGCCGTGTGACAGCTCCAGGACAATCCCCACCGAGTACATGAGAACCATTACCGACATCTCGGCCAACATGTGCCATGCTACCATCTATGCTCCGAAAGAAGGTGCTGCTGAAGAAGCCAGGAGCGACATGCACTACAGCGTAGCCTCTGGCCCCAAACCTGTCGTCCCTTCGATCCGGAACAATCCCTACTTCTCTTGCGACAAAGTGGCCAAAGAGGAGGAGCGGACCTCTTCAGAGGATGAGATCAGCCAGCACTTTGAGCCCACCAACACCCCCCTGGACCGCAAGGGACTCATCAGCCCCCAGAGCCCCCAGAAGTCAGACTGTCAGCCCAACTCGCCAACCGAGTCCAGCAGCAGCAAGAACGCCCGTATCAGTCAGAGCTCCAGCTCCCTCTTCACCAAGAGCCCCACAGATCCCAAAGCCTGCAACTGGAAGAAGTACAAGTTCATTGTCCTCAACTCTCTGAATCAGAGCACCAAGCAAGACAGTGCTGACCAGAACGAGATGGGAACCCTCTCTCCTCGCACCTACATGCCCATGTCCACTTGCCAGCAGTCCATGGAGCCAGAACATCTCAACGTGCAATCCCCCACCAAGATGAGCGTGAATGGAGAAGACTCTACTATCCCACAAGCGAGCAGACTCAACAATATTGTTAACAGGTGAGAAGATTGTTCCCGCCCCCCTCCGCTCCCTCCCCAAAAGAGACAGGACTCCATGCATTGCTGGTGAGGGTTTGGAAGTGTGTGAAATACCTGTAGCATTGGGCTGGGGAGTCCGGCCATGAGCCGGTAGAAACCTCTGCATGTGGTGGAGCACTACCAGTGACATCAGCTGGGCGCCAGCCATCCCCACCACAGCAGTGACAGCCTGGCCTGGCATTGGAATTGGGAGCATTGGGTCAGGAATCCCTGGCTTATTTTGGCAGCTCTGGACAGTTTCTGCCCAGCCTGGTTTTCACCAGACTCCCTGTGCCTCAAGCTTTTGGTTGGTTGTAAGCGTTGCAACAGCCAAACTACCAGGGAACAGTACGCTATCCTCTCTGGACCTGGGTGTTCCTAGAGAGCTTTAGGTCATTTGGTGATGGGCACCTGAAGGATTGAGGCTCACAGACCCGTTGTTGATCAGGGCTGTGCTGTACGTCTCACAACAAAAGTGTCCCTGTAAAACACGGCTGTCCCTCGTGTCTGGAAGCGTGCAAACAAGAGCCCTGTAGCTCAAGCACAGCGAGAGCCTTCTCACGGCTGTGTGTGTTGCTGTCCTTCCACAGGTCCCGGGATGGGTCCCCTCGGAGCAGCGAAGGGCAGTCACCGCTGTACATGCATTCGTCAAAGTGCAGCTCCTGTGGCTGCCAGTCCCCACAACATGCTGAGATGTGCCTTCATACCCCTGGCTCAAATTTTGGAGAGGAGATGGGGGAAACCCAGTCTGAATACTCTGACTCCAGCTGCGGTGAGTCTCGCATCTCTGGTCACCTTTTTCAACCAGCAGGCAAGGGGGCTGCACAGTCTGGAGACCCATCCCTGTGCCCAAACGGGCACTCGGATCTCTCCCTGATGCTGGTGGGTCCCAAGGTGCTTTATCCTGCCCTCTTAAGTGGCTGACCAGCCGTGTGCATGCATGTGAGGGACACGTGCACGTGGGAATTGCTTCCTTCCTCCCCTTCCCCAGCACTGTCCAGATCCCTTGCGCGGGGAGTTAGTCACCTGCTGCAAACTTGGCAGCTAAGGACAGGAAACAAAGTGCACCCCACCCCACCAGAACCACAGGAGAACAAGCTTGGCAGATGTAATGACCCTAATGGGGATTGGGCAAGGTGGTGTGTCTCATGCATCCGTCATGGTATCTTCATTATCAGGGAGCCCAATGCGCACATCTGGAGAAATGCAGATAATGAGGCTTGCAGTCTTGTTGCAAAACTCCACAAGCCCAGCGACAAATATCTGTGCACCCATCTGCCTGTAGCTCAGGGAGGGGGAATGCAGAATTGTCACCTGTGGTGTGGGCAGAGATCCACAGAGGGAACCCAGCGGTGGTGATGTTCAAAGCTACATGCAGCATCTAGGAGTTAGGCACCCTCAGTCTGCCTTGCGCTCGAGATGATGATGGTCTTCCCGTGCTCAAGGAAGACATTTGTACGCATAAAGGCTTGAGGTGTTTAAAGCTGCTGTAGTTGCTCCAGAGCTGAGCATCCATCCTTCAGAGGATGCCTGATAACTTGGGTGCATTTGTGGACCTCTCTGAAAGATATCCAGGCGAGATGCTGGCTTCTTGGAAGTAGCTTGTGTCGCACTGAAGGAGGGGTGGCTTGTGATGACTTTGCTCTCTCAAACCATGCATGTTGTTGCTGTGTGCACAAGTAGGTCAGGAGGTAATGGCTCGGTGCAAGTGCCGCTGACCACAAACGTCTGCACTCGGCTTCTTGTTGCAATGCTTGCTCTGGCTGCCCCTCTTCACCATCCCAAACCCATCCCATGGCCCAGCAAGGAGCTGGCCCACAATTGCCCATCTCATTGCTCTTCTCTCTGTCCTCTCAGAGAACGGAGCCTTCTTCTGCAATGAGTGCGACTGCCGGTTCTCGGAGGAGGCCTCTCTCAAGAGACACTCTCTGCAAGTCCACAGTGACAAGCCCTACAAGTGTGACCGCTGCCAGGCCTCTTTCCGCTACAAGGGGAACCTTGCCAGCCACAAAACCGTCCACACAGGTACGGTGTTGACCATGGGGGCAACTTACTGGGGAGGCTGTGGGTTGCTGGGTGCGCGGGTGTTTGTGACTGGGTTTATCCCAGGTGCAGCGACCCCTGCTCCGTGTCACAAGCCGTCCCTGATGGGAAGAGCGAGGGGCTGCCAGGGCGCCCTTGGGCAGAGCACCAAACCTGGGAACGGGGCGATGCTGCCTGGCCTCACAGCAGGGATGGAGCTCAAGCTCCTTTGCTGTAAAGCACTGGGCACCACCGTTTCTAAAGGCATCTTGCAAAATGCGTGGCTGGGAGCAGATGCATGGCCTCCAGGTTACTTTGTGGTAGACTTAATCAAAAAAGAACATTTAGAGAGAAGTCTGGGATTTTTTTTCCCCCCACATCCTAGAAATCCAGATCATATCTAGCTTGGCAGAAACTCTGCTGATGGGAAAATCTGTGAACGGATGGGACTCTGTGAATCAGCACAATGAAAGCTGAGAAAGGAAGGGGATATTAAGGGTTTAGTCATTTGCTGACAAAACTGGGGATTTTTTTCATGCTTTTATTAATGCTTAACATGTCAACAGCCAGTTCACTGACCAGGGAAGGGAAGTCTGTGCTGACAACTCAGTGCTGCTCCACCACGTTAGGCATAAAGTCAGGCAGCCTCAGCTGAGCTCCAGGAGGGCTGCGCAGGTGAATGAGACAACGCAAGTGCCAGGGCAGGGTTCAAGGGTGCGCAGGGTCGAAGCCTGAAAACAAAAGGAAAAGGCAGGAAGGGGTAAACGATGGCTGTTTTGCACTCCCCTTTGAGCCCATCTTCAGCCATCCTAAAGAAACTTGTTTAAACCTTTTTGCAACTTTGACAAACAGCAAAGGCGGGATGTGCTGGGGCCACGAGGAGCCCAAAGGGAGGCGGGTGGCCCTGCGTGGCTTACCGATGGCTGTAGGGAGATGCAGGCGCCAGCCGCTGTCACAGGGCCGGGACCGATGCTGTTAGTCCTTGCTGGCAGAGCTGCCTGACTTACTCTTCTGCCCTGAAGTCGGCAGCTCCCAGCTCGGGGTGGGGGGAAGGTACCCACAGTGCCCGGGTACCTCCTGAGCCCACCCTGCTCTGGGGACACCCCAAGCCGTCCTGACCACTGCTGCTTGTCCACAGCCGTCTCCAAAAGGGACAGGAGTCAGGGCTAGTGCTTCCTGCTATGGGGTCTGGCACCTAAAGAGACTTAGCTTTGGGGAGCACCATGGATCACGGGGGCTGAGAACGCATGTACTTAATCCTGCACCTCTTCTTTTGGGCTCTGCAGGAGAAAAGCCGTACCGCTGCAACATCTGCGGGGCGCAGTTCAACCGGCCGGCCAACCTGAAAACCCACACGCGCATCCACTCCGGAGAGAAACCCTACAAGTGTGAGACCTGCGGGGCCAGATTTGTCCAGGTGCGTGTGGCCTCTGGGACCTGCAGAGCCTGGGGAGGTGGAACATGGCCAGACCTCCTGCCCGAGACCGGTGATGCCTCACGGCAGACTGATGGGCCATGCTCACTGCCTCGGGCGGCTCTTCCCATGGTGTTGTGGGATAAATAGGGACCTTAAGGCCATGTGGGCCAATTTGGCTTAATAGGAAGCCTGATTGCTGGTTTTAGCTCCTCTCCTCCTTTTGCTGCTAAGGGTTGGAGATATCTGACCTCGGATACACATGGCCCTGACTCCCAGCTAGAATCCAGTAGACCAAAAAAAGACAGCTGGGGCAAAACCCCATTCCCTCTGGGATGCCCTTGCTCCCGGTGGGGTGCCCGCACCCCTGGGGCTGTCCTCACCCGGAGCTGCTCTCTCTAGGTGGCCCACCTCCGTGCTCACGTGCTCATCCACACCGGGGAGAAGCCGTACCCCTGCGAGATCTGCGGCACACGCTTCCGGCACCTGCAGACCCTCAAAAGCCACCTTCGAATCCACACGGGAGAGAAACCGTATCATGTGAGTGACCCTGCTTTTTTTTTTTTTTTCTTGCAGAGGCTCTCAGCCGGGGCTGGGGGAGGATGCTGCCAAACCTGGGGGGCTGGGAAGACACCGGGGCATTTGCATGGGCTGGTTGCAGCACCCCAATGCCCTTTGCCAGCCTCATGAGACCCCTGCTCCTCGTGCCCCGCTCCCCCCCTCATGCATTAGCGATGCCAACATGGTATTTTGTCATGAGCGGCTGTGTTGGAAACCCTGACGTGCAGCTGCGAGGTGCATCTTAGCTGCTCTTCTTTTCTTCAGCCCCATCTGGAAGAAGGTCACACTTCTCCAAATAGCTGTGGCTTAAATTACAGCCACCCGCTGTGCACGGGGATGGGGGAAAGGAGCGGGCAGCCTGGCCTGGGGTCCCCTGTGCTGGTGGCACCCGTGCCGAGCAAGCAGCCTGCCCTGCCTTGCTGCAGCCCTGGGGGCTCCTAGCTGTTTTCCAAGGCTTTTCTGGCTTTCCCAATCTGCTAGAGAGGGAATAAGAGCAGGGGGTTATCATCCAAGCATCCCTCTGGAGCCATCCAGTTTGGCAGGGGTCAAAAGCAGCTCCCGAAATAGCCCTGTAGCTGGTTTGAGCATCTAGATAAGGAGCTTGGTGCTATGTCCATCAGAGCCAGGGTCCTCTCCTAAGGCACCTCAGCCTTTGTACGTCCCATAAAACAAAATGTGCGGCTGAAAGCCTGGGATGGGGCTCCTGACCCCAGGAGAGGTGCCCACACTGTGGGGACAGAGTGACAGGACGTGAGGGCAAGGTTTAGGAACTCAAAGAAGGGCAGCTCATGGCCCCCCCGGAGCTGCTTCAGCTTCCCCACCGCCGCTCCCACCGCGTCCTCGCTTTCCGCCGCCCACCAGTGCCACGAGCGCAGCGTCCCGGGGCAGCTGGCGGA
>KL275407.1:273-15949 GCA_000699545.1 Podiceps cristatus
CAAGAGGGCACCCTACCATAACTTGCAGCAGCAGCTGTGGGATATGTGGTGGGAATTGCTGGAAAAGTTTGTATATCCTGAAAGGCAAGCAGGGTAAAATGTTTAATTAAACACTTCAAATGTATACAGCCTCCACCCTAAGTAAGTTCTGCAACTAACTGACCTCAGGAGCAGTAGCAATTCAGGGAAACGATCTTACAGTTGGGTTTTGGGCATGGCCCTTTCAGCCTGTGCCCCAGAATTGACTTGCTTGTCAGTTCTTGGATTATAAATTTATCATAGCATATGCCTTCCATTTTTAGTAGTTTTAGGCTCTTCAGTAGATTCTGAAGGCTTCTGAAAAATAAATAAACCAAGTAATGTTTCCTCTCTTCCTCAGGAAATTTATTTATTACACTGACAGTTTTACACTTTGTTGAAGGAGGAATTTTTTCTCAGTTTATAGCATTCTTGTCTACTGAGGGTGCAAACCCAGTAATGCTCTATAGTAAATCACTTTTGTACTTCAGTGTGACAAGTATATTCTCATTTCAGCTTTAGATTAAGGACATGGTGACTGACTTTGATGAAAAACATGACGAATACTTAATATCCCTTCAGCAGAGAAACCGGTAAGATAGAGAATCATTACCATCATTAAGTATGCAATATTTCTGTCTCATATCATCAGTTGTGAATATTAGTTTAAAAACTTGGTTTTTAAAGTTGTGATGCAAAGTCTGACTTGCTCTTTCTTAAAGCATTCAGGTGATTCTCTTTGCTTTGTTTGCTAAGTACATAGAAGTTCTTATTTCTAGAGGACATCACAGTATTTCTTCAGCACACTTTAAAATCTAGATAAATTTATTAATAGTTATTATTTCCGTAGCTTACAGGGAAGATTTGTGTTTATAGAGCAAGAGGTTCTAGAGTCAGAAGTAAATGACAGCTCACATTGTGTGAGGATGTTGTTATGAGGCAAGGTTTTTATGTTGTTAGAAATACAGAAAATTATGTGCAAAAGTTGCTGAAGTTAAATGTGCAAAGTGAAATTCTGCTAATGTGGGAAATTAGGACATCCAAGTTGCTTCTACAAACTTCAGCATTGTTCAGACAAGTTTAAAACATTTCTTTTTATCTTTGTTCATATGAACCTTCCTGCTTGAGTCATTGTACCCTAGATACGTGAATTCCATAGGGTAATTCCACAGAACTTGCTTGCTGGATTCTGTCCTTTACCACAAGCCATAAGATTTTTACTCAAATCCTATAACAAACTGAATTGTTTGGTGAAAAGACCAAAATAAAACCCTAGAAAAGCCCCACTTGTGTTAGAAGAACAGACGATTTTTGCGAACATGTGTTTCTTTCGTATACAGTCTCCTAAAGCAGTTTTAGGAAAGGATGAAAACTAATTATTTAATGATTGAACCAACTTGCATCCTTATCACAGCTCTAATTCTGAATTTTGGTGGAGACAAATGCCACTTAATTACAACACGACGAGCAGGTGGCTACTCTGCCTTTCTGAGGAGGTGTGCGGATACCTTCCTGTGTGGGACATAGCGGGCAGTTCTGGACGGCAGGGGCTGCAGAGGGCCTGTGCAGGAGCTGGTTGGGTACTGCCCAGGGCCGGTCACAGCCGGTTCCTGCTGGATCCAAAACTGACAGAAACAGCCCATCACGTACCAAACCGTCAGCCAGTGAGAGGAGCCTGGCGTGCATTTAAGACAGTGGGGTGCTCCTGCGGGGGCACGCTCTCAGAAAAGGGTGGCTCGTGTCAGAACAGATACTCCCCTGCGGGACTTTGGCCCGTGGATTGACCCACCCTGGAGTGGGAGGGAAAGTGGGAAGCAGTGTGCAGGCGGAAATTGGCACCCACATGGCCCCAACCTCCCGGCCTGCGTGTCACCTCACCAAAGGAGTTAGGGTGGACTGCGTAGAACCTGTGGTGCAGGGAGGGAAGATGAGACTTGGAAGAGGGAGGGTAAGTGTCTCACTGAAATTGAGCCTGAGGAAGGGCGTGTTTTTAATGTTATTTTAACCAGACTTTAACTTTCTGGTATCGCTAACTGCACTATTGATGGGGCCTTTTCCTCTCAAGTTTCAAAACACTTTTTTTTCTTTTCAAAACAAGTTTTTTTTTCTTTTTTTCTTGAAAAGAGCTCAACCATTTCTAAGCTTTTTGAAATTCTAAGTAAAACTTAAAAATTCTCAAGAAGAAAGGTTAAATATACTAAATATACTAAATACCAAATGGAAAAAATAATGTAAAATGAGAAAGAACATAGAAAAAAATCTCAGAAGGGAGAGGCTTGGTCATACTTCACATGTCACAGCGTGTGGGTGCTCATACAAGCATTACAGAACAGGAGCTGGTCCTAGAAGCTCTATTCTGAAATTGTTGTTTGAACGATGAACATATTCTTTAGCTTTGTGACATGTGTTTCTGTATTTATTGCTAATCTGACCAGCTATATGTTTACTGTGTAAGGATGAATTATCCTTTCTACTTCAGGCTACTGAGACGTTTAAAAAGAAAGGATCCTATACAAATCAAACTGGAACAGTTAGAACAAGGATTTTCTCTGTATCTGAATGGAGCTAATTCAGAGCTGAGAAATTACCGCAGAAAAATCAACTCACATGGCTACCTTAAACATGAGACAAAGACCACCAGAACAAATGGTGAGTTACACGACAGTTCTACAGAGATTGCAGTTTAGAACTACTTTAAACATTTACTCATGAGAGCTGTAATCCAGTCCATGAGGTCACTGGTCAGGCTGTAATAAGGCGGCAACAGCCTTATAAGATCATAAATCTATATATAATTGCCAGTACAAAATAATTGCATGCCTTTGATATGTAAGACTGTCCATAGTCTTTAAGGTCTGATAGATTTCAAGATCTGGTTTGGTTATCCAAGTCTGCTGTCCTGTAGACAAATGACATTTGATGGCATAGACTATAATCAAACAGCTAATATTTATTTAAATATTTGAAGTAAAGAAAATCTACCATTTCCTGCCAGTAATTAGCTGGTTTCATCTAAAAATGTGTATTGTATTTCTAATCTAAGTCTACCTGGCATAGAGAGCAATGTAGTGACAAGAATAATTTTGCATGTATGAAGGTATAAAGTGTGAGCTTACTGGCCTAAGCTTATTTAGTGTAATGAAAATAAAGTTGGTTTCACTAAATCCCTGTGTGAAGCACTTTATCAACCTTAGTCTGTTATCCTCACACTTGTTACAACCTGTCTACCGTAGTGTATTCTTTTAATCTGTTGTTGTGTGTGGTGTCTACCTAAGCTTTATTTTCACTTAAAAATGAAGACAAAGACTTTACAAAGTTACTTAATATGATAATTTCTTATGATTGAAAGTTTATTAATCTCAACAATACCAGAAACTAACTTTTATTTCAGTAACTGTTCTAACTGTGACTCTAAGCTCGATCCTTTTTTTTTCTTTGTTTTCCTGCTACACTGTGTACATACTATTTGTTTTCAAGTTTGTGTTCAGGCGTAGCTGCCTGCCATTACCTGCTAATTTCTTGCAGGTTATGCGGGATGGTGATGGGGATCAGCTAGTCACCTAGTTTCACTGTTCTATTTGAAAGTAAAAACTTGTGTGTAATGATGCAAAGAAGTCCATGTTCTTGGAAGAAGGAAATCATGTGCTCTGTCACACTGGGCTGATACACCTTTAAGTAGTCAAAGAGGGTGTAAAACAACATCTTGGACTTTTTGGTCCAAAAATTGTGCAGGGATGTTGTGGCAGCAGCTGTAGTAGAACTCTGTCGAGAGAAATTTCCTCTTTGAGTTTTGCTGTGCAGCTGTTATCTCTAAGCTTAACCAAAGTTGTTTATTTTTTTGATCGCTTAATGCCATTTGATTCAGTTAAGGTAGAATACTTCAGCTTGTCTTGGAGACGTTTAAATATTTAAGTGGCAGTCTGGTCCTTTCCTCAGCTCCATCAGCTTCGAGCCAGTAACATTATCTCTGCAGAAGAGAAAGCAGTGTTTTGCTGTTTCTTAGCTATCCAGTGTTGTAATTTTAAACACATGTAGCTGCAGTGAAAGGTGTCAACGGAACCATCATTCTGTCATTTTTCTTCCATTTGATTTTACCATGAGAGTCCAGAGTGGGAGGCAATGGTGAGCGGTATAAACTTATTGCCTGGGGGTAGTACCTGAGCAATTTTGTGGTCTGTTTCATTTCTGGGCATTTCTTCTCAATGACTGAATGTGATTTTATGTACAGAAATGATTTCTATCTGAGATAAAGCACTGAATTTTCTTCCCTATCCATCTCCCATAAGAGTTATTGCAGCATTTATTACTCCTAAAACATCCATCTATAGGATTAGTCTTCACTGAAAAATTAGGAATGTGTGATACTTAATAATACAGAATGGGCACAAATCCCTCTTTGTGGTTCCTGAAAGTGTCATCATAAACCTACTTGTCTGGACTATTTTCTTTTTCTGTGTTCCCTAGGAGTAATTCATGATAATAGTGATTGATAAACCTTTTATGCTCAGGCTTGGTAATTGAATTAAAGTAAATGATGGGCCTGTAAGGTAGTGAAGCTGGTCTCCAGGTATACTGTCATTTCTTGTTGTGAAACTGTCTGGTATAGACACACACATGTATGTGCTTCCAGTGAATGTCAGTGTGGTCACAAGACCGTGGCTCAAGGGTAGCATGGGGTCTCCTTTGATTATGACTGATATTTTGATGAGGTACTACTCTGTCCTTGGCTACTAGAATAGGCACTGTCAGCTCAGGTCTCCAAGGGGATGACACCAGTGGACCTATTTCGTGTGCTGTAACAGGTCGTGGCTGGTATTCCACACTTCATCCATCTAATGAGAAGGATGTTTTTGTTCCAAAGTAATGTTTGTAGCACAGATGAGTAGCTCAGCTGCATTAACTTCTGCCTGGGATTTGAACTGCTATTTTTCCTGGTTTAGAGAGACCTGGTCACATGAATCCATCACAAAATACTCAAACAATTCTGAGAACCAAATTCTCAGCAGTGGTAGCATGAGTCCTACCCTATGCCCTTTTCCTGCTTACATTTATAGCATAGGTGGGTGGCCTTTTGGGCAGTTGCTGGGAAGAGATGGATTGCTTAGGAAGTGAAAGGTGCTTCCAGTTCTGTCCCAAAGCAGTGACTGAATCAGACCATGCTTCTAGCGTTGTCTTCTCAGGACAGTTCACCCTCAGTCCCAGAAGAGCCCCATAGTAATGAGCACCAATGCTAGTGACCGCAATTTCTGGAGTTACTTAGGAATAGCCTAATGGAGTGGCGGGAGCTCTACTTGGAAGAGGTGTTTCGCCAAACAAGATATTACGTATCTTGTTTCTTCCTTGGAGCAGTCCATTCCTTTTCCCCTCTGCTCTTAGCCCCGTTTCAGGCTGAAGAGGCAGATACTTTGTGCTGAAGCAATAGAACAGCATGTTGTTCTTCTTGCTCTCTAATTTTATGAGCACTCTTAAATGGACAGAAGCATACACTGTTCCCCAAGAGTGGTCCTACCCTGTGCCTGTTCTCCCCTACCTGCTTGTACCAGCATTTGTGCAATCTCACGGTGAACCACATTGCACAAGTGACAGATCAAAAGTAATCTTTCTTCTATGTTTTTCCTCAGTTAAAACTTACCTATATCAATTCTCTGAACAGTTCACTGCACAGGTGCATGTAGCGTGTCCCGTTCAAAAAAGAAAATGTGGTTTTTAGAGTTGTAATGAGCAACGTGATCTAATTTTGAAGTAAGCCCTGCTTTGAATGGGAAGTTGGACTAGCTGACCTCCAGAGGTTCCTTTCAAACTAAATCTTTCTGTGGTTCTGTGACCTTTGTAGGACGACTGCTTCTTTTATTGGTAGTGCCAGTTTCTGCTGGCTTAGGGTGACCATTAAATTATGACTTAAAGAAAAAAAGTTTTGCATCAGCTATTTTTCTGCCCTGAGAAGAAATGGAAGCTGTAAATCTGTCTTGGACACAGGAAACGAGATGCCTTTATTTAGGATGCTATTGAGAGTGTTGGTGATGTCCTTGTTCCATTGAGGATGCTGATGTGACCTACAAGATGTTTGTGTCTCTGTCTCAGTCAAAGAATCTTCTCAAAAACCCATTGTTCCACTCTAAGTTGGGACCATTTCCAGCACAGGAACCCTTAGTTCTGCTTGACCATACACAGATTTTTTTCAGAAGTTCTGGAACCAACTCTTCCTTGCCTTAGAAATGGAGGAAAATAATTGGTTGTCCTTCATTTATGACTTGTACATGAGGAATCCTTGTCTGCACAGTATGTTAAATACCTAATAAATTCTGTTTAATCTGCCAATGTTTTCTTATTTTGTGAGTAAATACACACAATTCCTTTGTAAACCCAGATACCACCTGTTGTTCACTGGGACCCTTTCTGTCAGTCTGCCTTCAGTAGTGTGGGTTCTGGGCTCAGTGGGCTTCCGAAGGCAGCTTACTGTCTACCCAGCTCAGGGTGAGAATGGTGTGCACCCCTGTTCCAAGACATATTTCTGTACTTTTGTATCAGTGAATGAGGGGCTTCACTTTCTGTTAAGCTAATGCATCTTTAAGCAATTTATTCTCTTGAACACACACGAGGATGGCTGTCCCCAAAAAGGTCAAAACTCCTGCTACTAATACACAACTAGCCAGTATCTGAAGTGGAACACCTTTTCAGTTCTTGATACCATTCACGTGTCAAAGACCTGATCAGGGGTGGAAGAACATGAACTAAGATGTGTATTGTTAAATACCGTATTTCTGTTTTTTTGTCTTCTAATTCTTCTTTCTATGTTCTGAAAAAGCAGCCCAGCTAGAAGAGAGTGAGTTGCGAGAACGCAGCACACAGACTGCACCAAGCAAAATACAGCGCAGAGGTTGGCTTCAGGTAAGAAATAGTTTGAAAGAAGGCATCTTTGACCTAATTCTTAGGTTGTAATTAATTTTAGGGAAAATCGTTTGTAACTAGTAGATAGTAGGCAGTTGGGACTCTCGTTGAATCTGAGTCTTGGTTTGGTCTCGATACTGAGTGACAATGTGAAACGATACCCTGACCAGTTTTGTGTCTACTTTGAAGCCTGAAGAGGCAAATCTCATTGAAAGGGTCTGGTTTCAGTGACATCCATCACAGGAACATTTTTAGCCTTCACACAATTGTCTCCATCTGTCCTCCAGCAGAATAGCTGTTGCTTGACATCTCTGATGGCCAGTCTAGAGCTTATATATAAGGACTTGGGAGTACTGGTAGATGAACAGGGCTGAACGTGCGCTCACAGCCCAGAAGGCCAACTGTGCCCTGGGCTGCATCCCCAGCAGCGTGGGCAGCAGGTTGAGGGGGGGATTCTTCCCCTCTGCTCCACTCTGGTGAGACCCCCCTGCAGTGCTGCCTCCTGCTGTGGGGCCTCAGCACAGGAGAGACACAGAGCTGTTGGAGCGGGTCCAGAGGAGGCCACAAATATGGTCAGAGGGCACCTCTGCTGTGAGGGCAGGCTGGGAGAGTTGGGCTTGTTCAGCTTGGAGAAGAGAAGGCTCCAGGGAGACCTTCCAGCAGCCTTCTAGGACTTAAAGTAGACTTAAAAAAAGATGGGGACAAAATTTTTAGCAGGGCCTCTTCTGATAGGATAATGCGTAATGGTTTTAAACTAAAAGAGGGGAGATACAGACTAGATATAAGGAAGAAATTGTTTACAATGCAGGTGGTGAAGCACTGGAACAGGTTGCCCATAGAAGTGGTAGAAGCCCTATCCCTGGAAACATTCAAGGTCAGGTTGGACGGGGCTTTGAGCAACCTGATCTAGTTGCAGATGTCCCTGCTCATTGCAAGAGGGTTGGACTAGATGGGCTTTAGAGGTCCCTTTTAACCCAAACAATTCTATGACTCTCTTATTGTATGATTATCTAGTGCAAGGGATAGAGAATCTCATTTTGGAGATACATCCCTGCCTGTAACAACTATTCTCTACCCTGCAATAGTATTAAGGGACACAGAGGTGTAATTTGCATAGTTTGAGTTGTAATTTGTGACAGATTCTTGTAGATCAGAAGAGAGGAAATTTTTTATTATATATAATAAAAATACCCAGCCTATAAGAAATTTAGAGCCTTTAGCTACATAGTTGTTGGTTCCCTGGAGAAACCTCTGTGGTGTTTTTTTCTTTTGTTCTAAAGGATCTGATTAACCTGTCAAGGAGAATGGCTTAATTAACAGAGCAAACATGATTAACAGAAAAATGTGATTCTATTATTTCTGAGCAACTGAAACAGGTCACAATTACCCTACTTGATTAGCAATTGCCCTGGTTGGACGTCCAGTCCGTGTTTGAGTGACTGGAGATCAGGGGTCTGTGTCGCTGCAGATCAAGTGTTCATGTCATGCAGGTTTTCTTTTCTTTCAGCAAATATTGCACATTCAAGTTTTAAGGCTGTATTACTTTATCACCCTTGCTGCTTAGTTAATTTTGTTAGCTGCTATTTCTCGTAGTAGATCACTGCTTACATATTGGCCTGTCAGAACTTGTTTGCTAAATTTGCCAAATGTGTGCCTCATCATCACTTACGTCATTCTAATCACAAGAGCCAAATGAAGAAGGAGGTATCTCCTCTGACCAGATTGGAAAGTTAGCCAAATATAGGCTAAAAAACTAGCTACTACTGAAGACTAGCTTGGGAGGATACCTTAAGTCTTTTATCCCATTGGATGGGAGGATAGCAGAGTTACAGTATCTTAATGAATAACTGGAATTATTTAGCTAAGGAAATGTGCAACCGCTGAGTAAGATGCAGGTTGTGCCAGACAGCAGTTTACTTTCCCGGTAATTTTCCCTTTGGGTTTTTTGGATAGCTAGAGGACCTAGTAATTCATGTTCAAAACTGTCAAACTTTGACTGTGCTAAGGTATGCTATGAGGCAGGGTTGAAAGAACACATTCTATCAAATGCCAGGTTGCCTTAGGATCTTCTCTCTAGGACACCTCTGCACCTGGCCCTTAGAAAATGGTAGAGGAGCCTATGAACACCAGATAACTAAGTTTGATATCATTGGACAGACTTCTGGATCACATGACCTTTGAAGAAATGGTCCTCTTCCCATCGGTCACTTATGAGACTTCCCCCAGTGGAATATGTCTGCACAAGAGTTCAAAACTGGGGGTGGGGGGAATGGAAGAGTCACTTAGATAATTTTGTTCCTTGAGAGAGGTATATGCACTTCCTGCTTCCTCTTTTGCCATGTTTTGGAGTACTGAAATTCTGTGGTATGGAAAGATGGGTTTCTCAGGTCTTCTCTTTAGCCACTGACAGTCTGAACATTTTGATTACATCCTAATTATGAAGTAAAACAAATTAATTTGAACCACTTCTGCAACCATATCTGACCTTACAAAGGTAAAGAAATCTTTGTACTTGAATGCTTATGGCATAACGTTTCCCCCTCATTATATTATACACAAGAGCAATAAATCTTCAAAAAAATGCAGTTACTTCAAGTAGTCATTTTCATACATAAACATTACAGAATCACAGAATTATTGTGGTTGAAAGGGAACTCTTGAGATAATCTAGTGCAATTCCTGTGCTCAAGAACGGTCAGCTATAGCAGGTTGCCCAGGACCATGTTCAATCAGGTTTTGAACACTCTACAGGTGGAGATTCTACAGCCTCTCCAGGCAACCTGTTCCAGTCTTTGATCACCCTCACAGTCATTTTTTCTCTTCTGTCCAGATGCAATTTCATGGATATCGCCTCTCGTCCTGTTAGTGAGCAGATACCTGCCAAGTATTATACACATTGATGAGATTCCCCCAGAGCCTCCTCTTCCCCAGGCTGAAGAGTCCCAGCTCTCTCAGCATCTCCAGCAGAGCTCCTTTGCTTGTTCACTCCTCAATTGTCTGTGCACTCTAGAAATCTCCTAAATTGCCTGAGCCCTGCTGTGTTGTCTTTCCAGCAGATACCAGGTTTGTTAAAGTACCCCATGAGGACAACGGTCTTTGAACTTGTGGATTCTTCCATTTTTTTGAGGAAGGCCTCATCTGCTTCTTCCTGATCAGGTCTATAGCAGATATCCACTATAACTGCACCCATGCTGGTGTGCCTGCTAGTCTTGATTTGGAAGCTCTTGACTGGCTCCTGACCTCTTCCTTACTGAGTTCCATATGTTCCAGCTCTCTCTTGCATAAAGGATGACAGTTCCTTCTCACCTTCTCAGCCTCTGTTTCTTAAAAAGCCTGTGCCTGTATCCACCCATCCATTGCAGTACTCCACGTTTCTGTGATCCCAATGAGATCATAGCCCTGTAACCAGATACAAGCTTCTAACTCCTGTTTGTTCTCCGTTAGCATAGGTGTGTTTCAGAGAGGTACCCAAGCATGCCGATTCCCCAGAAGAGGCTTGAGAGTTTTTGCCGTAAGGTTGTTCCATCGGCACTTCAAAGCGCTTGCACTTCAGCTCTTTGGCTGATTGCTATGTCCCTACTCCTGTCATTTTTTCATGTACCTGGTGAGGTGAGGGGGCAAACCCCGATGAGCACTCACTTTGGTGCCAGACATATGATGCATGCTGGGCATGACCCACTCTGGGGATAGCAGCTGCATGTGGGAGTTTGATTAAGCGAGTTAAACCATAATGCTGGGGCCTGAAGGTGAGCTCAGGGAGGACAGAAACTGTCTGTGGAACAGGGCGGGAAAAGGTTGCTTGATCTAGATGTTGTCGTCTAAAATGTGATGATTATTCTGTTTGGACTGCTGATAGCACAAAAGATGTTTAATTTTTTTGAATGCTTCTTTTAACAGAAAACTGTGGAGATTAAAACAGAAAGAGGGGCTAAACTCTACATTAAACCTCCTCTTGAGTACTCTGAGGACTTCGAACCTTATGAAAGCTTGAGTGTGGAGACAAATGGTGATGACCCTCTGCGTTACTCCCAGGTACAATTGGCAGTTGCCCTCTATTGTTCATGGTAGTGTCAATTGAAATATGAACAGACCCAGGTATCGGTCTTTCAGTCTTAACTAGAGCATGCAAATCCAGTATATAGTTTCTTTCACTAGATGATTTCACATTGATGAGATGTGACATAATGAAGGAAAAAATGAAAAGAAAAAGTAAAACTACGAAAATTAATCTCAGTCAACAACACTACAACATGTTAAGTCCTAATTTAAAGAGGTAGAATATTGTCTTTGTTGGATAGAACCAAGGTATTTCATGCAAGGAGACTCTTGCAGTTGACTTAATGGTTGTCCACATGAATGGCACTCTTGGCTATTAGGTTAGAGAAAGCTTAAATAACAACTTTTTCTAGATTTAGGTTAGTTTTGAGTAATCATGCTAAATTTACTGCATGTCATTGTTTTACCTAACAGAAGTCAGAGTAAAGTTTTTAAACAATTATAATCGATACAGTTGCTTTCTGTCAAGGGTTGTTGTTATATTGACTCCATTGTTTGACAGTTCAGCCTTCCATTTGGTTACTAATTGCAGTTTGTTCTAGCACAGTTCACAAATGTCCTGTCCCTAAAAACAAATGAATAAATGAACAAAAATTTATGAATGTTTTTCTGCCTAACCAATTAATGACATCACTAAAGCTTTTCTGGGTACTGGAGTAGTGTCTATATATGAAACTGTCTGCAGACCTTACCACTGACATCAGACAAACTTCCCAAGCATGTTTTCCTAGCTTGCATCTTTCTATCTTTCCTATATTGCTTTTGAGCTTATGTTTTTGGTTTTTGGGGGTTTTTTGGTTTGTTTTTTTTATTTTGCTTTACCAACCAGTAACTTGTTTGTAGTGATGGATATTTATAATTACTTATGTGTAAGTACTAAGCTAATAATTTTAAACCAAACCTCTGCTTTTCTTTGTATTCCCAATGGAAATACTTTTGGTGTTCCTGAAGCTATAATGTGTTTTCTTGAATGTCTTGTTATAATGTAGGTGTTGTGAGGATTCAAACTAAAAGAAAGTCTGTACAATTCCCTGTCAAATAGCTAGAAATACGAGTCTTGACTGTCATGAAGACATGCTCAGTATCAAGCTTCAGGTTACTTATAGACCCTCTTTTGAACCTAAGTTTACTAGCTCTTTGTAATACATTTCTGTCAGCATGGATTTCCTACAAGTGTAATCTGTAGCAGAAGAGCAGCTTGAAGCTTTCATGGCAAACTGAACATACACTGTCACAGTTCACTTGTACCTAAGATGGCTTCAGGTTTTCATTTTACTCATATATTTTGCTTACCTATAATTAACTCAAAACTCTAATACCAACAAAGTCGGAAAAAAATGCATTTAAGATATGCAAAGTCTTTTACATTCATAAAAACCAAAGGGTTTCTTGGCATCATCTGTTTGTTACATATGCTGAGATAGGCAGGGCAGTTTTTTCAACAGTAAATTTCAAAGTAGATTAATTTTGCATAAAATCCTGTTATGGACTGTCCAATAAAAAAAAAATCTATGCAAACTGGAAGCTTAGTCCATTACACTACAAGTCTTTTCTACTGTTTTTTTTAAGTACAGATGTGTACAAGACGACTATTACCATCTATCCAGTTGCTTATAAAGAAGTTGCTGTTACATTAGCTTTGTAGTCTTGTGAAGGCATTTGGAAAATCTGGATAGCAACTAGTCTTCAAATAGCAAGCCAAAAGATAGGGTAATCTAACTGTCCGGGACTGGAAAAATGTATGCCCTTGCCCTCTCCATTACTTACCTCCTGTTTGTAACTTATTCCTAAAAATTGGGTTTGCGCATGAAAATTCCTTGGCCTACAGAGTTTTCATGCAAGGATTCTGATGGGAAGGAACAAAGGAGTTATAGGATGAGTTTTCTTTACAAGTACTCATCAGAGCAGTGAAGACGTGACATTGGAATGTGAATATTTTTAGCTGCATCATGGCTCTGAGTTCTTGAGATTTTTCTTCTCCTAGGGGAGGAAGTGGCAGCCACAGTACAGTGGTTTATTTTAAAATACATGTTTAAGCTTTTCTGACAAATCTGTTTGAATTGTACCAGAAATTGAGAAGCAGCTTGCAACTCGGTATAGAAGAGAAAAGGATGGAAGACAACTCTCTTAGTGATGATTATGACTCTGTTGAAGAGGATGTCTTTTCCGAACCATCTCCCACTGAGGAGACAATTACAAGCTTTGGAGACCTTCAGGTGCATAGCAATAGATCACTGCAGAGAGAAGCTTCTGAACATCAGGATGCTGGGAGATGCTCTGGCCTTGATTCTGGTGCCCTTTCTGTGTTGGAGTTCAACCAGGATCAAAGTAGTAAGTCCCTGTGTATTATGCACTACTACACTATTGTAATAAGTCTTTGAGAGCATTACTTATAAGGGAATCGCTGCTGGTTAAACATTAATGGTTGCTGCATACTCTCATGAGTTTTCATGTTCATTAGCAAACCTGTTGTTTTAATCTCCTGTGCTGGTTTCAGCCAGGATGGAGCTAGTTTTGTCTTCAGCAGCTCCCGTGTTTTGGATTTAGTCTGTGAAAAATGGTGATAGTACACTGATGTTGTCCTTGATTGTTTAGTAGCAACAAACATTTTGCAATTTCCCCAGTTTTGTTAATATTTGGGAAGGGCGATGTGCATGTTCGGGTGTTTGTTCCCTCGCTCACTGTCTCTGGAACTTGCTGTTCCGGGATGGCTGCAGGGGAATATCCCTGCTCCCTGACTGCTGCTGGGGACAGGCTGTGTCAGTCACCGGGTGGTGAGAAATTGTGCATTGTTAATTTTATGTATGCTATTATCCTTATATATTATTATCATTAATGTATTGTTATCTTTTTCTTTGCTGTCCTGGTGAACTGTTCTTATCTCAACCCACAAGTTCTCTCCCCACCCCACAGGGGAACGGGGGCGTGAGCGAGTGGCTGCGTGGTCTGGTTACCATTTGGGGTGAAACCACAATATGTCCTAATTTGGGAGACTTGCATCCTCTTACTACTATGTTAAGAAATTTTTTGCAAAGACAAAGACAGAGCCCTGGTTAACCCACTTGCATCATCAGGCCCAGACGCTTGAATGAAGGTTGTCTCAGGCTATCTGTGAGATTTCTCAAGGGATTATTATTTTTTTTAATGTATTTTTGAACTGCTTTTGCAGTAATCCAGGCAGCCACATCTTCCTGCATTTCACATCCCGGGTGCTGGATACCTGTCATCATAGTATGAAATTAAATCATTAATTTCATCATAGTACGATGAAATTAATTTGAGAAAACAAATCTGTCTGGCTATGAGCCACTTTATGTCAGGTCTTCTCCTTTGGAGACCTCAGTGTCCAAACTCCAAACCAGTCACTAGGTCTCAAAGATGTTTAGCTTGTTGAAGTAGAGAGTGCAGGCAGAAACCAGACCGTGACCTACATTCAGTATTTCTCAAAATTCCCTCCCCACTCATTTCAGGTACATTCATTGGTTTTGGCTTTGTGTTTGGGTTGGTTTTTTGTGGGGGTTGGTTTTGTTTGGTTTGTTATTGGTTTCTGTTTTCCCTTTTCCTTATCCATAGTTAATTCCTTAAGAGGAACAATCTTTGAACAAATTGAGTAAAGCAGTGTTTCTCTCATTGTCATAGAGGTGAGTGGAGTGTGAATGGGGAGAGGTGGCAGAAGAAGAGATCAGCAGAGAGAACAAGATCTTTGGGAGAGTACCTGAGTTTTTTTCCAGAGAGAAGTTTCAAAGTTGTGATGCAAACAATGGAGGCATTAATAATTCTGAAATAAAAAGTGAAGAAGTACTCTTATGAACTATACTAGGCAACCCTCTCCCCCTTCAAAACTTCTAAATAAGACAACATTTAGTCTGTATTTTAAGTACTTATTTTGGTATAACTATGTTAATAAGTGACTCAGGACTTCTTTATTATTTTTGCTTTTCTTGCAGCAGGTAAATAGCTGGTGCAGATGAGATATATTGTTACCTTATAATGATATATTTGATTTTGTTTCACAAAGTCAGTGCAAGCCATGTGTATGTACTTCTACATCAATAGAACAGTATCGGTGAAAGGGAGGGAGGATGGAGGTTATCGCTTTAACTATGCCAGCATAATTAAAGTGGCAAAATTTTAGCAGTTAAGATCCAATAAGTTTTCCCTGGCTGGCTGCTCCTAAATATCTCTGAAGTTATTTCTGTTCCCTTATTATCTTGCAGAAGTGAAGCCACTACGAGCTCTCTCGGCAAAAAGAAAAGATAATGCCGAAATGTACATTCCTGTCAGACCAGCTGTGGTAAATAATAAAATCACTCGACCACTCTCTGCTGAGTTCTTGCAGCAAGAAAGACATGAAAGAATTTGTTCTAGTAAGAAATAAGAATATATGATGTCAATAATGAGAGGTTTCATTTTTTTTTTTCCCTTCTGGCTCAGATGTAATTTCAGCACACATCTGTGATTATGTGATTTTTTTTTTTTTTTCCTTGGCTTTTGTCTTGGTTGGGGTTTTTGTTTGGGGTTTTTGGGTTTTTTTGGGGGGGGGGGTGTTGGGGTGGTTTTTTATGGTTTTTTTGTTGTTTTTACCACCTCAACTGTTTTGACTTAAGTAAAACTGTGCAAAAGTCCAGAGGCTGTGTACTTTTTATACTTTAGTCTTCTGTTACATCTTGATTACCTTCCTTCTCTTTTTGCTTCCGCTGCATAAGAGGTCTTC
>KL275407.1:15960-36513 GCA_000699545.1 Podiceps cristatus
GCTCTGTGTTTGCCACTTCCTCATGGAGGTCTGTTCCCTGTGGTATTAACAGAAGTCTGTCTTCTCAAAATCAGCAGTTGGCACTTTGGTGGAAGATTTGAGTGTGATGCGTTTATAGCAATAAAGGTATAGTTTTCCACAGCACAACAAAACTAGCTCTGTTGCTGCTCAGGACTGTACTTGAACTACACCTTGAACACTGCAGATCAGTCTCCAGTGCTGGGTAGATACGCCATTTTGAAAGCACTGCTGCATATTCTAGAAATCTGCTCCTAAGATGTGGTCTTTACCTGGGCTAAAAAAAAAACCCAATCAAACCCCAAATCTAGGGGCTGAAGTCATAGCTGCAGGTGTTATTGCAGCATTGAACAAGTCTGATGAACTTGAGTTTTGAAGGATCTGAGATAAAGTTTTCAGACTTACTGTACTTGATGGTTAAGATACTCTTTTCATAAAAGCGAGATCCAGGTGTGTCCCAAGAAAGCAATAAAGCTTACAGTTTTGAAAAGTCAAAATATTTCTTAATTGGCAGAAAACCAAATTAAAGAAAAGCTAATTCTTTTTGGTTTCAGGATAAATCCTCTTTGTAGCTTCTGAGACCCTCACCCACCATCTGTCTGAGCAGATGCTTGCCTTGATCATTTTCCAAAGACGTGTGTAGCATTTTCTCAGGTTATAATAGTGCTTGTTAGAACTGTTTCTATCCAACTGTCACTTTAAATCCTTAAATTAATTTCATTTCACAGAGATGGTGCAGTATAGGAAAATAAAAAGGACTTTATTCTGTCCCCGTATTTGCAGAAATGACTAATGCTTGTTGAAAGTTTTTATAAGTGAAGATGGCGTAGGGCTTAGAGTGTGAACGCAGATCTCAAATCAGTTTTATCTTCCTGTCTCTTCAAGGTAGACTTCATGTTACTAGCATTCACCGCCATTTTACCCAGGAGAGTACACCTCACTGCATCGTTGTGAGCACGCTTGCATATCAGCCTGTTCTTCCATATTTTCACTTGATCTTAATGTCTGTACAACTTTGGTCTCTTTTCTTCCCGTGACTTTTTAAGTCCTTGAAGTATAACCATTGTGTTTCTTTTTTGAATATGACTACTGTGTTTCTCTTTTAGTCCAATCTCAAATCTTCTACTGTTAAATTTTATTTCTTTTAATTTAAACCTGTTTATAGGCTGTGATGTTTCTATTTCTCTGTGATGTTTGGGAAGACTGGGATGCGTATGGGCATTTTGATGGCTACTTAAGTGATAAGGTCATTTATTTTGCCTTAAAAAAAGCAGCTCCTGACTCTCCTTGTTTTGCTAGAAGACTCTGGGGATTCCTCTGGAATAGCTGAACACCTCAGTTACATTGAAAAATTCTACTGTGCTGAAATTATATATACTTTTTCAGTGAAAAAGTATATATACTTTTTCAGTGTTTCAACTGTTATCTAAAGTAGATGTCACCTGGAATCTTAATATAAAAACAAATTGGAGAAATTTGGCCTTGCTTGGGATGGTTACAGTAACTTGAATCAGATGTTTTAAATGTACACTGTTGTAATGTTTCATATTTATATGTCCAGACAAATGAATATTCCTTCTTTCTTTTGGTGGCAGGACCATTAAGTCGGCCAGAAAGACCACTTTCAGCATCTCGGAAGAATGTGTGTGAGAAGGATCCCGATCTCTCGGTTTCAGCTGTCATTAAAGCAATGCAAATTGAAAATGAAGTCTTGCAGAGAGGTCTGCAAAGACAGACGGTTTCCACAAGCCCTCAAAAGGTATGGCAAAATACAGAAAAGGGCTGTTTGATCAAGTAGAAAACCCCCCATGAATTACAATCTCTTATACATTAAGATTATGTATGAATGAATGGTGATGCCTCTTAAGTGTAATTGAATTTGTATTATTCTTCCATAAGGTGGTTTTCTTTAATCTGCTTCCTCAGAATAGCATCCCACAGCTCTCTCTTGATTTCAGGGATCACTGAGCAACTAATAGACCAGTCACATGATATGTTTATACAGTCAAATGCACAGATGCAGGCCCCGTTGAGCATTTTCATTCTGGAAGCTTCTTAAACAAGATAATGTGTGATTTCCATACAAGGGACTGTTCCCTGTTAATGAAATGCCCTGCTTTTGGAGCAGAGCTATCACGCACGCTGCTGGCTCTTCGTGAGGAGGAGCTAGTATGGGTTTTCTGCACTAGTGTGTGTACATCTCCTATCTCCAACAACCACGTTTAAAAACAATTAAAAACTCAGAAACAAGGAAATCACCAAAATCAGGTCAGACCATTATTCCTTGTTAAGTTAAAGAATAAGGAGGTTTGTGTTGACAATCCTAGCTAACCATTGAGCATAACCAGTAGTTCACTTCCTAACAGAAAGCAAGTTCCTAAAGAAATTTGAGCATAAACTGAAATTTACAAAGCTATCATTTATGGACTGTGTTCAGAGATTCCAAATCTGCTTCTAGTTTGGTCTTCTGGAGACTCATTTTTATAGGAAGAAAAAGAGATATGCCTAGACATTTTTGGAGTTACTCATTTGAATTCTGAGAGTTTCCAAGAGACCTGACTGCTTTAACCTCAGCTGATGCTCCCTGAAGTTGTGAGTTGATGCTGTGATGAATATGTATCCACAGTCATCGCTGAGCCAACATTAGATTTCTGGGGTGTTTTGGTTAGGAGCAAAGGCTAAAATGTTCTTTTACTACAGGTAAGTACTTTATGTACGACTTCACCATCTAGGTCAACTTTCCAATCTTATTTTTCTTGGTTTCAAGAAATGTATAGCTTTATGATTGAGAGAACAAATTCTATTGAATGTTCTCACATAATATATCTTCCTGCTAACATTAGGACTAGTTTTAATAGTGTTGTGCTTAAATGAAAAATAATGAAATAATACTTAAAATAGATGTAATTTTACCCTGACACTTGAGATGGAGTTTCAAAAACCCACTGTGAGTTTTCAGTCTTAAAGCTGACCTAAATCATCTCCCTGAAGTAATTTAATTTTGCTTATACAATTAAGGGATTGTGGAACTTGGTCTTTGATATTTAAATGTAACAGTGCAGTATTTTTAATACTAAAAAAATAATTAACTTCTAAGCATTTTAAAGTTCTCTTACTCTTCAAAATATAGAGATGGAAGTGATCTAAGAACAGAAGGACTGCCATTCCTTGTCTGACTAGTTGTTCACTGTGCTGAGTATTCTGCTGACAGAAGCTACCAGCAGTTTTTGAGAAAAAGTAACAAAGGGAGCAGAGTATACTTACAAAGTGGGCTACAGGCAAAGAAAGAGCGTTGTGCGAACTTCAGGACTTTTCCACTGTTTTCTCTTAGATAGTCCCTACTGATGGTTCTGTATTTAAAAAAATAAATCAAGATTTTATTCTAATACAAAGACTTTTAAAGCCCTAAAAACTCAGTTTTGATCCTATTTGGAGGAGGAGAAAGTCTAGGCAGACCTGTGCCAAAGCTTTGGCCAACTCTGAGTCTTACCACATGTATACAGTGAAATTTCAGACATATATGTGTGTGTGTATATATATATTTAATAGTCATCAGGGAATGCTTTTACGTTACTTTTCTTCCATATAGCAGATCAAGCTCCAAGCGCAGCTTTTTCATTGCAAGTCAAGAGCAATTCTGTTAAATGTGCTTTAACTCAGTATGGAGTTACAGATTAGCTGAGGTTGGCTGAGACCAGAGCTGGGCCCAAACTCTTATTTATTCCAGAGATGCAGACTGGTACTCCTTGGTACATAGAGAACAATGCAAATGAAACTTATTCATCTTTTTCTTACTTAGAAGAAATTTTCTATTTCATCTGTTGTTTCTGCAATGGCTGAACCTCCAGAAAAAAGCCAGATGAGGATTGCAGTCACAGAAGCTGTTGAGAGAATTTGTCCTTTTGGAAGCAGGTATATGTATTTTCTTCAAGGCTAGCTTCCTGTTTTGAAGAGATGACACGACACCTGAGACATCATACAAGTAGTAACAAATCAGGGAGAAGGTTCCAACCCTAGGCCAGTCTCTGGATCAGGGAACTGCCAACATCTCCCTCTGTTTATCACTGTATTTCCTATGTATTGCTTTCTCAGACTGGCCCAGAAGCAGCTGAGAACTGGAGCCCAGCCTTTTAACCAAACTCTGTATCTAAGGTGGGATGCTGCAACAGTTGTCATTCAGCGTGGGTGTATGTGGGATTCTTCCGTGGGGTGTGTGGGTTCATCCTATCATCTCTTCACCTTGGCACCAACAAAACTATTTCTTAAAAATACAAGAATTATGAGGAACTAATATATAAAAGAATATGTATGTTTCAGACCACAGAAGACACTTCTGAAAGTCCTTCCGGAGGCTGAGAGCAAATCTGCCCCTGATAATGACGTATTCCTGTCTGATGACAAAGCTGCAGTAGATTGCATGTTGAGAGAGAAGGTTTGTGTATATATGCACCATAACTGATGCTTCCTGGTATTACGGAAATAAAAGTACATTAAATGATCTGTATTCCATTGATTCTGCCCCGTGTCAACTAATAAACCTACGGCAGGGTAAGAGAAGAGAATTTATCACTGTTCCCTTGTTCATCAAAATGACAAAGAAATCAGACAAAGAACAGAGGGCTGTTTTCTCCTTAGGCTTTGTAAGAGGGTGATAAGTTCCCTTACCCTGCCATAGATTTATTAGTTGATGTTGGCCAGAGTTGGTGGAACCCAGAATGATTGAATGTCATCCAGATAGCCTTGAGTTAGCAAGCTTTTTGCTTCTGAACTCGTCAGTGTTGTAGTCTTAACAGTCTGTATTTTCCACATTTTATTGTTTTTTTCACATATGTTTATACCATATTTCATTTTGGTCCAGGTGACAACCAGTATGGAAGTATGTGATGCCATTTATGTGACTATGGAACTTCTTTCTAACTGGGGAAATCCAGTAAATGTGGGCCTGAGCGAAGTGGAATTCTTTGATTTATACAATGAAAAGATATTTGTGTCTCCTCATGATGTGGACATTCGAAACGCTGACAACCCAGGGGATTTGTGCTGCTTGGTCAATAAGAACATAAATGTAAGACAGCTTAGTCCTGGATGTGAAAATTTCTCATAATATTTCTTTAATATTCTATCACTAGGTTTTGTGTTTAGAAATGTGATTGCAGTTTGAACCTGGTCTGCATAACAACTATCTGATAATTAAAAAAAAAAATACAAATATTGCATATTATTAACAAATCCAGCTTTCCCGTCTAAGATGTTGGTAATCAGTTATAATTTTATTTTAGAACAGAGTTTGATTCATTTGCCTGACTTACTTAACTGAGCAACTGGAAGGAGGCAGCTTTATCTCTGCCTCCTTGCACATTAACTCTATGGTATTGTGTTGGATGAAAGAACACATTCGGTTTTTAAAATATTCTAATGTAATCATAGTATCTGTAGAATGAGAACACAAAACTTTAAAGACAGGGAATTTCACATCTTTACAGTATGTCTGCTGATAAACTTAATTAATTCTTGGGATCTGAAGGTGTAGGAGCTTTACTGCTAACTTCTTCCAGGTGTTTAATATGAATTTAAGTAAACTAGAAAGGCAAAAAGCTCATTTTCTCCTATCCCCTTGTGTTGTGGTTTAACCCCAGCCAGCAGCTAACCGCCACCCAGCCACTTGCTCACTTCCCTCCCTCCCACCCCCATGGGATGGGGGAGAGAATCAGAAAAGTGAGGAAACTTGTGGATTGAGATAAGAACAATTTAATAATTGAAATATAATAATAATAATTTGTAATGAAAAGAAAAATAACAGAGAGATAAAATCCAGGAAGGACAAGTGATGCAAACAATTGCTCACCACCAGCTGACTGATGCCCAGGCTGTTCCCGAGCCCCCTAGCCATCTTTCCCCCCAACTTATACACTGAGCATGACGTCGTATGGTCTGGAATATCCCCATGGCCAGGCTGATGTGGGTCAGCCGTCCTGGCTGTGTCCTCTCCCAGCTTCTTGTGCACCCCCAGCCTCCTCGCTGGCAGGGCAGTGTGGGAAGCTGAAATGTCCTTGACTTAGTGTAAGCACGGCTCAGCAGCAACTAGAACATCAGTGTGTCAACAATATTCTTGTCCTAAATCGAAAACACAGTACTATACCAGCTACTAGGAGGAAAATTAGGTCTATCTCAGCTGAAACCAGGACAGTTGTTATCCTTTTCCTAGGGAAAAATCATGGAAGAATAAGAATGCGTAGGTAGGTAATTTTGAACGAGAGATTAAGAAAAATGTATGGCATAGTAAAAGTATTTCATGGCTCTTCTGTGAGACAGTGAGATGAGGAGACATGATGTGCTTATGTACTAAAGGCAATGGATGAAAGACAATAGCTGGTATGAAATTTTGATGCTACAGAAGAGATTAGCAAATGTTGATAGCCCTTTGTAGAGCCATAATTTCATTTGTGCTGCACACTCACTGTGTGTCCTTTGGGTCCATGGGCCTTCAGAGCTAGGATTCTAGTGAGAATTAGGGAGATTTTAGTGGATGAGGATACTAAATGACTTGGTCTATTGCAAAATATAAATTCTAACTCATTTCATGCTAATTTTCTGTTTGCAGGGTGAATGAGAATAGAAGGAGGGCAAATATGCAGTATTTTGAAATCTAGTTGAAACTCAGTATGGAATATTATTTCCAGACAAGTATTTTTACTTGAAACATCTATCTTACTGTCTCCTGAAAATTGTAGTTTGGGTGTCATAAATACCAATTCTCCTTTATAGGCTGTGCCCTTGGGCAGATGACACTCAGTAGTAATAGTAGTGACTCTCAGACTTTCTAGATAATTATAAATTATGTAGTAATATATTCATTAATCCATTATAAACCTGTTCTTCTCAGCATTCCTCATATATTTATATATCCCCTTATTATTAAGTAATGAGGTTTTATATTTCATTGATTAATATATTCCTTTGATTTGTGATGCTGTAATCTCCTCTCGAAGTCAGAAAGGTATTGCATCAGAGAAGATGCAATGTGGACAGGGAATATGGTCTTAGAATGTGGATATTTGCTAACTGAACTGCAGACTCCTTCAGAAGTCAAAGCAGCATTTCTAGTTTGTGTACATTTCAGATCATACAGGAAAGCTTTTGGGTGCATAATAAAAAAAAAAATAAAAATCTCCAAGCAACTAATATTTTCAATGGAATGAAAACTAACATAAATTACTTTGTGGAAAACTCACTTTACTGTGGTTAAAACACTTCCATCTTTGATCATTCAGGTGTACATTTGTCACTGAGAATAGACATACCCTTATTGAAGATCAGGGATTTTATTTATTTATTGATTTATTTATTACCCTTGAAGACTTTTAAGAAGAACACTTAAATTGTCTCCTCCCTTACCCTTCATGATACGCTGTAAAAGAAAAAAAATGCCTGGCAGAACATCCAGTGCTCTCAACTAAGGAAATAGTGCCTGTTGGGAGATAATGCTTAATAAGACATAGATTAGGCATTTCATTGAAATTGTTTTCTGTAAACCTGTTTGGTTCTTACATGCATATCTAGATCTTTTAAACCTCAGAATAACAAGGACAGGTAACTAATTCTAGAAATATCTAACAGGTATTTCTTCACAATGATGAACCTTCAGACCCAAGTCATTCCTCTTCACAGTGCTCGAGCCTTCCTTTACCCTCCATCAAGTATACTTTCAGTGCCCACACAAAGCAGTGTGTCGGGCCAGTCTCCCACAAAATCCAAGACTAAAGGTTCCCACTCTCACTTTTTTTTCCTTGATCCAGTTCAAATGTAGTTCCTACTCCTGACATAACAGGTTCATAGAACTTTTGGGCTAGATTTTTCAGTGCTAGTGGCAAAGACACTAACTCCAGACTCAAGTTGTTCATGTGAAGGCAAAGATATCACCATCACTCTTGACGATAAAACATGAGAGTCCTCCGCAGTCTCCTGAGTTTTAGCATGGATTCATCAAGGTGCCTTCAGTTTCTGGTGTCTGATCTTTGACATGCTGACAGAGACTGTAACACCTGTGAGTTTCTGTATCCTCAGTCCTAAACAGTTACTTTCGCTGATAAACAAAATGATTTCTATAGTTGCTTCTCACTCAAGATAGAATACTTGGCCTGGCTCTGACATGCCTTCTGTTGTTTGGAAGATCGCATGCAACTTTACAGAGAAACTAGTGAGAAGCATGTACGGGTCTCTGCAGAGTCCATTTTGGTGCTGAATCTGGTGCCCTCCTGTGAAGGTGCCTCTATTGCTATCTCAATACGCCCTAGAACCTATTGATTTCTAGGGCATCAGGTCTTGACTTGAGAGGCCTGGAGATGGACTGCTCATCGGATGTTGGCTGATGTTAGGAAATTATTTTTTTAATTGTTCTTGTTTAGTATGATTTGAGTAACATGATCTGGTTTTGAAGTTGGTCCTGGAACTGGGTTCACACTGGTTTGAGGGCTATCCTTCATTTATTTGATTTAGGAGGCTTCTTTCTTTTTTTTTATATAGGAAGGATTAAACTTGGCTGGCACTCTTATGGCTGTTCATGCCCAAAACTGGCATTCAAAGCAAGAACAGTCTCCCAAAGCTCTTTTGAGAGGCCTCTGGGCAGAGACATCATGAACCATTAGAGCTTGGAATATGTAGATGATCACTCTGAGAAGTGGATCTGTTCATGGTATCTTTGAGCAGACTGGCAGAGCTCTGTCCTTGCCATCATTAGGGACACATCTAAAGTACTTGATAGGAAAGGTTAATATTTACTGCCTTCAGGAAAAACTGAAAGACTCACTTCAAAGTGAAAGGATGTGGAAAAATATTGACTTTGTCAATATAGTCACACTATAGGTCAGACTATAGGTACTGTGTATCCCTGAAAATAGAAAGGGAGCTAATTTATCTGCTAGTCTCAGATCACTGAAATGTTGTCTGCATGTGTATTTGCTTTGTGCTCTTGTTCATCTCTGTTTTGGGGTAACATTCAACATTGAGTATATTAATATTCAACATTTTGATTTTGAAACTCTTTACTATTTCCCTCTGCTTAAGCTGCCACACATCCTTTTTCCTCCATTTCTGACATGTAGAGGTAACAGTTCTGAGCAATGTCCAGAATCAGGCATTCTTTGGTACTCTAAAATGGCTTGATTGTCAGTTGTCTGTAAAATTCATGTTGGGAGTTTCTGTGATATCTTAGGAAAATTCTTATAAAATTTCAAGGGTAGAGTCTCTAAGAAATAGATCTGTAAGTGAAATTAGTTGTCTGCAAAGCCTGATTAAAATAGAGGCAGTGAAATAAAATTCTGTAAGATTCCCTCTTTAGAGGGCAAAACAGAAGTGTAAGCACTTTAAGAAATTGTAAAATGATTACACAGTGTCTGTTGTGCTTGGTGATCCCCTCTAGTGCCTGCAAAGCTGATTAATTTGATTAAAATAAACTGGGCTTGTTTTGACCCTGCAGTTACAAAGCGTGGCAGACTGCCTGTCATTTGTGAGCATGCAGATGTCTTACTGGGACAGCAAGCAGCTGACCTTTATCTAATTGTCAGGTTGCTGTGAGCTCTCTCACAGGCAGGAGAGTCGGATTTACGGTTTGGAAATGAGGTTAAGGCTTTGCTCTTAACGTAGTAGATTTTATTAAATGGTTACTTTTCTAATCAATGTATATTTTTCTGTGGGGTAGTGAGTTAATTAAAATATGCTGCTTTAGGAGAAAGTATTAGTGACAGTCTGCTTGCACGTGTTTTTAGACCACGAAGGAAAACTTCCTTTGGATGTGCCCTTTCCATCCACCTATCCAACTTTATTTTGTTATCCGCAATCCCACCCGGTCACGTGACTTTGGTATATCCAAGATCAAGATTTGGAATTACAGCACAACAACTCCCTGTGTAAGTAGTCTTTTCTCAGTTCCTCTGTATGTATGCTCTGCCTTGCCTAGGGAAACTCAGTTTGATCTTTACAATAGTATGAAATAATAGTAGATACCATTTTCGCTAATAAAATAGGAGGGGTTCATGTCTACTGTGAAATTTCCTTTTAACTTAATTGTAAGTGGTGGCAATGTAAGTGTAAATGTTTTCATAGGCACAATTAGCATTTTCTTTCAAAGCTATTAAAGATCTCTAAAGAGCTAATGAAAGGCTTGCATAGTCTGTCAGTTAATCCTTTACTGGGTGAGAAATAAAGATACAAAGGTAAGTGCATCTTTGATAGTCAGGCCTTTCAGTTGTTTTACCGCAATACATATAAATATGTGTTTAAATATGTGTTTTCTCATGTGTAGAGGTATAAATAGGCTGACTGCTGCTTGATTTCAGTTTTGTCACTTTAATTAAAAAGTATACTAATTACGTGTTCATAATAAAACACGTACTCTAGTGTTACGAGAGAGACATCTCATGGCAGATGGTCTCTTGTTTGTGTGTTTGAATGTCACCATGGAAATTATTCTTGTTTGTACACTGCAATGTTAAGAAAAAAATCCCAGGTACTGGATCAGGGAGGATTTGCTGTCCTGGATTATAAATAAGAGGCTTTATCCCTCTGGTTTTGCTCTCATCCATGCTCTTATATAAGCACATTTGGTAATTTATACTATGGAAATGGCCATGGAAGGGACAACTTAAACAAATTTACTATAACATGATTTATATTTATTTTCTGGAGTTTTAATAGCTTTTACTATTAAAATGTGGACTACAGAATGTTCCGTCATCATTAGAGAGTGTCAAAGGAACTGCTGGTTTTGGAGATAGTAGTATGATTAGTTACCAAACCTAGTGAATATAATGCAGGAAATACACATAAATGTATTTCTGTGTTGCAGGGCACTGTTTTTTTGATAAACCACTATGAGGCAAGCTGTAAAATCCATTAGGAGTATAATCCCATGGATTTTGGTGGCAGTACTATTGTCTACACTGACTAAAGAAATGTTTCATTAGCCTTAAAATGAAAGAATAATACAAAACAGTTCTGCCTAATTCTGTAGTTTGTCATGAGGAAGCTTTGTCTGAGAAGTGTAAAACCCCAAAATATAATTAGCTAACATTTTTTTTTCCTGGTAATGTAAATCCAGAGCCACATTTCTGCATCATTTTTTGGTAATCATTCTAACCTCCTTTTTTCCCTCAAAAAATGCATAAGTGAGAGGTGCAGGTAGTTCTTCAAAAAACAAACAAAAAATTAATTCAGGCCAGTACTTTGGATTGTTGAAAATGTTTGAGTATTAAAACTTGAGTCTGGAAGTAGAAAAAATATGCCTGAAGGAATCTGTAAAGTCAGATTTACATCATTGTCAGAGATACCTTGATTCAGTGTATTAGAAGGAAGGAACATTGAGAAAATGCTTCATCTTGCCTTTATTTACTTCAGCTGAGGTTTCTGAAAAAGGAGGTAAATTTTAGTCTATGGGATCAGATAAAGTGTAAGTGAGGGCACCCAGTTCTCTTCAATTTTTTCTGAAATATTCAGGCACTTAGTAAATACTTGCTACAGCCTTGAAATTGCATCGTTACTTGATGCTATTAAAACTCTTCTCATAAGATCCAGTATGATGTCTGTTGTATGTCTTCACTAATCTGTGAATGGAATTAATACTTAAAAGCATGAATGTCTTAGTTGCTCTCCAATTGGATCATTTTCTCTTTCAAGTGATTACCCATATGTGTGTTCCTCCTGTGTGTATGTTCCTGGCCATTCTCTTGAGTTTGAGAATTTTTTTCACTGTTAGACTGCCACTGGGGTGCATTGTCTGCGGGGATGCAGCAGCTTTGTTCCAGCAGAGTTAGGTTTGTAGAAGAATTTAGAAGGAGCAAAAGTAAAAAACTTTTTCACTCTTCTGTGAGAAGTCAGGCAGAGGTGGCTTCAAGTCCTCTGGCCAGGTGTAATTTGCAGAAAAGTGCCTCTAGTTTTAAGCTTTGTCCTTCGTGCACAAATATCACTGAAATGGCCAGAAATACCATCCCTGTTGCTTCAGTGGAAAGTCCTGTCGGAGCAGGCACTCTGTGAGGGCTGAAGGGGCAAGCTGTGAAGAAACATCAAGAGAAAACGTAGACCTATTTTCCCAAAATCTTTCACTTTTTTTCTCTCTGACATTGATCATACCTACTTGCTTGTTGAGACATCGCACTATTCTAATTAGTCTTCTGGGAGGAAAAAACCTGCCTTGGATTGAGTGTGGCTTCTTGATGGAATTACTCATGAGAGAGGCATTTCTCCAGCCTCCTTGTGCTTGGGGAGAGTGAAGCAGTGGTACGAGAAGCTAACCATTCTGTTGATCTTTCCTACCGCATCTGAATCACTAAGCAACTGGAAGCTCAGAAAGGGGGTGGGAGGGAATGAAAAAGAGCAGTTCTTAGTCTTGTGTCTGCACATGTTTGTTCTTGGAGTTCCTGAGATCTGTTAATATTTTTCCTGCCTGAGTCTCAGTCTGCTTAGAATTTTGGTGCAAGAGATTTTCATTACCTCTTTTACTGGTTCTTCATGGATAGATGGTTCTCCTGAGCTATTGGCTGTTATTAATGCCTGTCCCAGTTCAGCCTGTCTCTGTTGTCACAGATATATCTGTAGCTTTGGTTGGTTCATCTTGATACAGTCCGGACACAGCTTTTGGGGAAGCTTCCTGTGATACCTATCCAGACACTCTGAAACTTCAGAGAAAGGAAATAATTTCCCACTGACTGGAATAGTAATTTTGCAGTGACTGGCCCTTTTCTGTGCTTGACTGTCTCTTTCAGGGAGAATAAGCTCCACCATCTCATTTGGTGATATTTCCTCTGTCTACTTGTCCTCCTCCACTTCTGGTGGGTGGAGTGGGATTCATTTAAAAACATTTTGTTCTTAAGAGGTTGGTGATTATAATTTAAAAAGATGAAAATGATAAATACTTTTCAAAATATACCTGTGTATATTTCTGTGGTTTCATGGAGTTTGTATCTTTTTGCAGGTAAAAACACAGAACTAAATTTTGAGTATTCATAACAGCAGTAACAGCTAGGATATTATGTAGAAATGTTGCAGTTATCCCAAATTCAATTGTGAATATCCAGTATCTCTAGCATTTAAGGGAGACATTAACAGTCCGGACATACAAAGATTCAAATAATAACATTACTGGGGCATCCTGGTAGTCTTGCTCTTCTCCATCAGAATTTCAGGCAAAGCATTGTAGTTATTTTTTAATATATATAATTATTAAAGTGTTTTGATCCCCAATTAGATTAATCTAGTGGTGTCCTTGTTCAAGGGGAAGAAATGCCATGTTTTATGGCCAAATGCATCAGGACAGACATACAGCACTTCATGATACTCTAGGAGTAACACAGGCAGCCGTGACATAATGGCCAATTAAAGTGGGTTTACAGCTGTTCTCTGAGAAGTTAGTGAAGGTTATCTTTTTGTATCAGGAATGTCTGACATTCCTACATCTACTACCCTCCTTCAACTGTAGCTTTCTTGTTATGCCTGCATCTTCTGTTTTCCCCCTGTTTAGGTCCATATTATATATTTTGCATCATACATGTTATTATTTGGAAAACAGTAGAATGGAAGCTATAAAGAGTGCATGCAGGAATGATGAACTGGAGACTTCTATTTGAAGGTGAAGGAGTAACTGGTTTAGGCTGGGAGCAGAGGGAAATTTAAATCAATATTCAAAGAGAACTGTCATCCCGGAGATGAGCAAGAGGGATGAAACTGAAGCTTCTTACTTTAATGAAAAGCTTCTCAGTTTCCATGAAAATGAGGAAAGAACAGAGAGTCTTCAAAGACTCCATGTGATGGATATGTTATCAAAATTGAGGGCAGAAAGGAGATGGATTTTGTCTCAGCTTCTCTATTTTCTTTGAAGATACCAGTATTTTTGTTAAGAGGGAGAAAAGGTTAGATGGAAATGATAAAGAGAATAGAAAGAACATTAGTTCCAACTTCAATGGAATGAAACAATCAGGGTTTAGTGGGTGCTACAGAAAAGGAGAACATAAAGTTGTGAGTGGCAGAGTTGTGTCTGAGATAAAGGCTTTCTATTCAAAAGGCTAGTTAAGTGTTGGAATAAGCCATCAAGGCCGATTATTTGAAAATTGTTAAAAACAGTTTTCTTCACAATGGTATAGGTTATTTTACTTTCTTCAGTGGAAAGAGAGGGACCAGATGATTTTTTTTTTTTTTTTTTTTTTAAATGTCCTTTCCAGCCCTGTATTTCTGTAACTCTTTTTAACTCTTTTTAACTCTAGTGGCTTTGTTCTGGCTGGTTGTTTGCTGTGGAATATGTCGTGAAAGTGGTGAATCTTAAAGATGCTGAAGCAAAATGTGCCTCTGGAATTTATATCCTGATCAAATATAATTATACTTAATCTAAGCTTCTTCACTCAAGCTTTTCTAAAGTCTTGTCAGGCAAAATGGTTCACAGTAGCATCTAGCAGGATTTTTAATTCTTCTAAATAAAATCTTGAATATTCCACAATATTTTTCAGTTGTTTGAGCTTTTGATTAAAAAGTAGTCACAAGCATGTTATGATATAGGGTTTTAATAGTTTTCATTTGTTTATTGATTAGGTGTTCAAATGTCAGAACAGTGATATCTAATGCTTGAACAGCTTAATTGAAGTCTTCATTCTTTTATTTCTGTAGGACCTTGATGTTGGAGCAAAGAAGGTGAAGTTATATGTTGATGAAAACCTCATATTTGATGGTGAATTAGAGAGGGCCTCTGGAGATCTCCTCACTGACCATAGCACTACAATTGACCTTACAGATCACAAGCAAGATATTTCTGCATATTCTTCAAATGAAAGGAAAGAAGTAAATACACCTGCAGTCCCAGAGAAGAAAGACTTACATTTTAAATGCTTACAGTCAAACGGTACTTCACTAAACTGTAAATCTCTGCCAGAAGAAAATCTTCTTGATCATAAGATGAACTCAATGAGCTTTACAGAGAAAACTTTATCTGAGTTAGAGTATGATCTAAAAGTGTTACCATCTCAAGTTTGTATAAAAGATGCTAAAGAGAATGCAACAGTACAAGCAGTTACAGAGCATGTTCAATCTGATGATGAACTTCCTTTGAGCGAGCAAATGGAAAAGCTAACAGGAAGAAAACTGTCTGATTCTACAGGTGCAATTCCTTCTTGGTTACAGCCATCTTCCCAAGTAACAGAGAATAATAAAGTTACTTCCAGTAAGCAGAAGCCTCCCTGGCTTGCTACAGACCATTTTTTAGGCTTGAGATTTGAAACACAGTCAGAAGGAATCGTGAAAGACTTTTCAGATCTGCCTAATGAGAATGTGAAATGTCAGAGAAATGAGCTGGGAAGATCCAATAGTAGAAATGCAACTGGAGATGAGAGATCACAAGTGCTAGGCAGAAAGGATGGTGGTGTGGGCTTGGACATTTTGGAGCAACTTTCTAACAAAAACTGCTGCAGTTTACAGTACCCTACAAGTGGAAGGAGAAGTGCTAGACATGTAAAAAAGGAGGGTTTAAACACTGTAAATCTTGGAGAAGATGATTCCGCCCTCAAAGGTAAGAGCTCACAATAGCAACCTTAGTGCAAGCACTGACATGTTCTCCATTTTGCAGAAGGACAGAATCATTTAGGTTGGGAGGGACTTCTTGAGATTCCTGGAGGTCTAGACAGTGGGATTTTATTTGTGGTGTTTGCAGTATTCATTTTTTCTCGTTCATACTACAACAATGTTCAGTCTCTCTCTTTGTCTTACACCTGACATGAAACGCTCTTTTTCTGAAAAATTTATGTTCTGAGTTAGAGTTTTTAAATTTGGAGAAGACTGAAGACTAAATTTTAGTAAATTATATTCTGAAAATTGACAGTTATTTAAAAATGCTTCTAATATCAATGAAAATCTGCAAAAAAGATGAAGAAGCATGTGACATCAAGGTAGTGGATAAATTATTTGGATAGTAGGTTTGTGTCTTCCTCAAGTGAGAATATATGCTGAATATATTTATTTGGAGTGAATGGAAAACAGCCCTTATTTTTCCTTCTCAGCTCATGATATTATATACCTCTTTCAAACCTCTCCCTCAGACATTTCTGCTCATTTAGGAAGAGTTTTCTAGTAAATATAGCTGTTACCTGGTCCATGCTTTTTTTTTTTTATTCTTGTCATCCTTCTCCAAACCTATATTTCACCTGGATCCTGTTGGAGGTGGGGGATCCCGATTTGTGTAGTTGTGTTCTGCCTCTGGCAGTAACCAGCAATGCATACTCAGGGAAGAGTGTGAGAATTGGGCAAGTTCTGAAGTTATTTGGCACTCTGTAATTCTTTAGCACTCAATAACTTGTCTCAAATAGAGAGAGTCTGGCAGTGTAGCTTGTTGCATGTTGTATTCGGGTGTTTACATTAAAGTTACGGTCATAAGGGACAGGAAGTATGCCTAAATGCAAATGCCAGTTCAAATTTTGCAGCAGGTGTTGCATGAAGTTTTTGGATAAAGGTGAAGAAAGTGGTTCTTTCTAAACTTAAAATGTCTGGATTTTTTCTTCTCTCTCCCTCGGTGGAGAAAACAGCAATTTTGTAAGTATATCTAAAATGATACCTCAAAGAAGAAAAAAAAAATAGAAGTAGTTGGAATAACTGCCATCTTCTCTCCACCCACTCACTCGCCACAGCCTGTTTGCTGTTTCACACACTTCACAGTATCTGTTAGATTAAAAACTTGTCAGCATTATGGAAACTGTAAATACATCCCACCTTAGTAATTTATGTTCAGTTGTAAAAAAAGTAACAATTTAGGTGTTTTAATGTAAACTATTAGAGTCTTGAGGGAATTGGCTGATGTAGTTGACAAGCCACTCTCTGTGATTTTTGAAAAGTCAAGGCAGTCAGGTGAAGTCCCTGGGGACTGGAAAAAGGGAAATGTTGCCCCCAGTTTTTTTTAAAACAGGTAAGAAGGAGGACCCTGGCAACTACTGACCTGTCAGCCTCACCTCTGTGCCTGGGAAGGTCATGGAACAGATCCTCCTAGAAGTTATGCTAAGGCACCTGGAAGACAAGGAGGTGATTCGAGACAGCCAGCACGGCTTTACCAAGGGCAAGGCCTGCCTGACCAACCTTGTGGCCATCTATGATGGAGTGACTAAATCAGTGGACAAGGGAAGAGCTACAGATGTCATCTATCTGGACTTCTGTAAGGCCTTTGACACAGTCCCCCACAAAATCCTTCTCTAAATTAGAGAGATATGGATTTGATGGGTGGACTGTTCAGTGGGTGAAGAATTGGCTGGATGGACACATCCAGAGGGTAGTGGTCAATGGCTCAATGTCCAGATGGAGATCGGTGATGAGTGGTGTCCCTCAGGGGTCTGTACTGGGACCAGTACTCTTTAACATCTTCATCAACGACAGACACTGGGACCAGGTGCACCCTCAGCAAGTTTGTGGATGACACCAAGCTGAGTGGTGCAGTGGACAAGCCTGAGGGACGGGACGCCATCCAGAGGGACCTGGACAGGCAGGAGAGGTGGGTCTGGGTGAACCTCATGAAGTTCAACGACAAGGACAAATGCGAGGTCCTGCACCTGGGTCAAAGCAAACTCTAACATCAGACACTGGGACCAGGTGCACCCTCAGCAAGTTTGTGGATGACACCAAGCTGAGTGGTGCAGTGGACAAGCCTGAGGGACGGGACGCCATCCAGAGGGACCTGGACAGGCAGGAGAGGTGGGTCTGGGTGAACCTCATGAAGTTCAACGACAAGGACAAATGCGAGGTCCTGCACCTGGGTCAAAGCAAACTCTAACATCAACACAGACCAGGGGATGAAGGGATTGAGAGCAGTCCTGCAGAGAAGAAGGACGTCGGGGTGCTGGTGGACGAGAAGCTGGACACGAGCTGGCAATGTGCACTTGAGGCCCAGAAGGCCAACTGTGTCCTGGGCTGCATCCCCAGCAGCGTGGGCAGCAGGTCGAGGTGGGGATTCTGCCCCTCTGCTCTGCTCTGGCAAGACCCCCCTGCAGTGCTGCCTCCTGCTCTGGGGCCTCAGCACAGGAGAGACACGGAGCTGTCGGAGCGGGTCCAGAGAAGGCCACAAAAATGATCCGAGGGCTGGAGCCCCTCTGCTGTGAGGGCAGGCTGAGAGAGTTGGGCTTGTTCAGCCTGGAGCAGAGAGGGCTGCGGGGAGATCTAATTGCGGCCTTCCAGTACTTAAAGGGGGCCCATAGGAAAGATGGGGAAGAACTCTGTAGCAGGGCCTGTAGTGACAGGACAAGGCAGAACAGTTTTAAACTGAAAGAGGGCAGATACAGACTAGATATAAGGCAGCAATTCTTTACAGTGCCGGTGGTGAAGCACTGGAACAGGTTGCCCAGAGAAGTGGTAGAAGCCCAGTCCCTGGAAACATTCAAGACCAAGGGTGGATGTGGCTCTGGGCAACCTGTTCCAGGTGCAGATGGCCCTGCTCAGGGCAGGGGGCTTGGACTAGATGGGCTTTAGAGGTCCCTTTCAGCCCGGATTATTCTATGATTATGTAAAATGAGGGTTATCATGGTTCTAATTATAATGTCCTCTAATTTTGCTCAGAGCATTTTTGTCATCTGGTGCTTAAAACCCTGAATATGTGTTTTTCCCTGGGAAAATCACATGCCATCTACCAGCTTTTGTTCTCTCTGTACTGTACTGTGCAGGGTAAAGCCATCTTCAAAGTGGAGCTGAGTGAGTGTTAACAACAGGGAAACAGTTTTAAGTGTTTCCCTTAGAGCGGCGAATTTTAATTGGTACGGGGCTAGGGGAACTGCAGTTTCCCAATAGCAGAATGTGACAAAGGGGAGGCTGCACAAGCTCATGCAATGTCACAGTACGTCTTTGGTCATTAAATGAAGAATAATGAGAACAACAGAAATTAGAAATAGCACATACATGCATACTTGACTCAACTTAATGTTGCCATAAAAACATACAATTTTTCTTTGATAACTTGTTTAATGTGCAAAGGAAATGATGAAAGTACGCTGATAAAATTTGCAAGTAACATATAATTTGGGGTATTATGAGTTAAGAAGATTAAAAAACTGCACAGAAAGATGATCTTGAGGACTGGAGTAATAGCAATAGAATGCGATTCAATAGTACTGCTTGCAAGGTCATTTGGGGAATAATAACAAAAAATTAAGTTGTAAGCTGAGTAATCATCAATTGCAAATGACCAAGGAAGAGAAGGATATTGGTTGAGTAGTTGATAACAGATTGACTATGAAATGCTCGTGTGACGCAGGCATGATTATAGCAATGCCCTCTGAGGATGTATCAGTAGAGGCATTTCTGTTAGTTAGGAAAATTTTAATATCTCAACACAGGCACTCTTGAGACATCAGTTGGAAAACTGCAGTTCTGATCATCCATTTTCAGGAAAGCTGATTACAAAGTGGAACAGATACAGAAGAGAGCTTTTAGAATGATTTGGGAAATGAAGCGTGTGATTGCAGCATGGAAAAATGATTGCTATTTATAACTTCAGGGAGCAAAAGTGAGATTAGCACAACAGAGGCAGAAGAAAGGTGTTTTTTTCAAGCTAGTGTTCCCCAAAATGTAGTTTACTAAAGTTTTGAGAGGAATTGTAAGGTGTGTGTTGCCAGCAGAAGCAGGACAAGGGACATGATGATTCAAGACACCCCTTGTAAACCCATGGGGGAGATGCACATTTGAGGTGTCATTATTTGTGTACTCTGGGACAGCATCCATCATACAATCCTCTCAGGCATGCAGAAGGCTGGAAATATGTGTAACATCTGCAAGTGGGATACTCTTTATCTACATGCAGAGTTAATTGTTCATGTGGCTTCAATAAAAATAATAAATGTTAGATTCTAAAAAAAATCCAGACCCTGTAAGCCCTCAGCCACTGACTTCTGCTTTTGGGCTATTCTCAGCTCTCCTTTCAGAGCTCTGCTTCTATTGTCATCATGCCTTAAATGTAGCTAACAAACCTGTTAACCTCCCATTGAAAATCATTCCTATTGAACTGTTGTAGAAGTGCTTCAGAGTTGTAATCTCTATACTGCTTGAAGTACTTAACATTAAAAAAAAAAAGTTAAAAAGGGAAAAAAACTCAAAAAAAAAAAAAAAGGAAAGCCAGTGGATGTCAAATAATCTCTGTACATGCTCAACCTGAAATTTTCAAGCTTTGACATTTTAAAGTGGTAAATATATATACAGTATCTTCTTCACATAAATTGTGAGGCTCTGGGAGTGCTAATTGGGATCACCCACCCCATGAGTATCCATATGAGCAATGGTTTGAACAAGACAGTGACTTACAAATGGTTGATGGCCTGATGTTCTCTGAAATACGTACCTTTGCCTCCTATCTGTATTTCCCTTGTGGGGTGGCAAGGAGTGGCCAGGTTGGTCTCCAGCCTTTCATTCTGGAAAGGTGCTACTTTCAGATACTACTCCGGGGATACTCAGATACATCCGGGGAGGTCCCGGATGACTGGAAACTAGCAAATGTGACGCCCCTCTACAAGAAGGGTCGGAAGGAGGATCCTGGGAACTACA
>KL275411.1:0-14734 GCA_000699545.1 Podiceps cristatus
CGTACTGCACCGGCCCTTCGGCTCCGGCTGCCGCCTTCACGGAAACCCCCGAAAGCCCGAGCGCCCGGCCCTGCCGGAGCCCACGGAGGGCGGGGAGGCAGCTGCTGGGGCCAGGGCCTGCAAAACTTCCTCCACAGAAAAACAAACAAACAAACAAACCACAACAACAAAACACCAAAACACCTAAGCTTTGAAACAAACACACACCACCCCAAAAAACCCAACCCAAACACAAGTCACTCCTCAAACAAATATGCACAGTTCCCAATGGAGTTAAGTTACAGGCACGGAATATATAAACATATAAACCTTTAGTCAGAAGTGAGTGCTTTTTGTTTATTGCTACAGTGCTGAAGTAAACAGGTTTTGCTTCTAACAATTACTAACAAATCATCTATTTCACTGAAATTTAAAGCCCCCAGAGTAGTTTAAAATATTTAAGTTATTACTGCTCTACATAGCCAAAAGGTTTGGATGCGTGAAGCTAAACATACATATTGTTAATGCATCTTCTCTGTATTACTCTTAGTAGTTTACTTTTTTTTTTTTGCTACACAAGTGCAAATAAAGATACAACTGCTGTTTTTCCAAAGTATTTGAAATTAGGTGCTAACAGCAAGTAGGTTTCCTATTTGAAAGGTTTACATAGTTCAGACAAATATTTGCAGTTACACAGGTCTATGTATATTTCAACAACATAATAATCCCAATGTTTTTAAAAATTAACTGTTATTACAGAAGCAGAGAATAGATCCTCCCTTACTACTCACTTAAAAAGGTTTCCTCTTTAGAAAGACAAAGCTCCTAAAATCTATTTAGGTATAATGTAAGCTGTAAACGTTGTAGACCATATTTCTATATTTAAAAAAAACAGTCAGCTAGTAGTCATAGAAAAAATGATCTAGACTTGATTTAAACAGTGAATATATTTGGAAAGATTGGGTCAGTGATTGCTAGTGGAGCATGTGGCCTACTAGAAAGCATGTGAAACGAACGGATTTTCAAGCACAGAGGTTCATGAAAGTCCTTTCATGTTCTCAAATTCCTGGATCAGCATCTCCAGCACATTTAAGATTTCAGTCCATTTTTCCAGTGACCTTCACAGCTGCAAATTCTGGGTTTCCTTGTAAGCTCTACCTATGAAGAATCAATGCCTAGCGTGCACAGATCTTCCGTTCAGCTGTACATATACTCGTTTTATCAGCGGGGTCGGCAGAAACAGCAGCCAGCACGGCTTCGTATGGCTATGCAGGATGCTTGAAACTATGGAGCCCTGAAAACGGGGAAGTTGGCTGCGATGTGAGACAGAATTCAACCCACCAGTTGTAAAGTGCTAGTTGGAACTAGATACATTATGCTACAAGGTAGTTTGTTGCATTTATAGCCACAGGATTCCCATGAGATGCTCAGGCCTTTCACTTGTCATTTGCTTGATAGGGAATGAAGGTGGTCAGGCCTAGTAAAGAAGAAACAAAATGTATCTTTGTGCAGCTTGTGAAGGTCGATGAAGTGACCGAGCAATTTATTCTTACAAAAAAGCCAACTTTGGCTGTTATTTTAACCTTTGGTGTTATTTTAGAACAATTGGAACTATTTTGAAAATCAAATTATAATTTGGAAATTATTTTAGGCTTTATGCTAAGTCAGTACCTGAAAGCTTGCTATATTTTTTGCTAAATTAACTCAATCAGGAAAAAGGCAAACGGTATTTCTGTAAGGAAAGGTCTTCCCTCAGGTGCAATATCAAGGACAGCAACAAAAACCTTGACTCTCTGAACCAATAGCAAATCTTAAAATAAACAGCATCAGGATTCCAAGCCACAGTTTTGTATCTCTGCCTTGTATTGGAAGCATGCGAAACAGTGCATTTGGAATTCTTTGGGGGCAAGGAATGATCCCTTTGAAATCAAGATTTTAGCCCTCAATTTTATCATGGTGAACCTCTAGCTATTTGTGTCCTGATGCCTGCATTTTAATAATTTAAGTTTCAAATTAGTAGCACAGACTTGAAAGCACCAATTACCATAGCTTCTATGCTATAAATCTGCAATGCTATAAAATCATTAGCATAGACCACAAGAGTCAGTACCAGACACTTCCTTGTGGCGAATTATTCCCTTATTGCCTCAAAGCCACCCTCTGCAGCATCTGATCCCAGCCCTGATCCATAGACTACGCTTTTGCTCCAGTCTAGCAATTTCACTACTCCCCCACTAGCTTCTCAAAAGCAACTCCAGGCCTCTTTTTAATCCAAGGGGGACAGAGGATTACATTCTGTAAGGGACTTTACACAGAGAAACAAGATAAAGTGATTATCCTTATGAGCCCTTCACTCTTCCATTTGTGAAGGAGAGAGTTCCGCATACAACACATTACATGCTTAGAAAGAAATCAGTAGGGAAAATAAAAGAATTGCTGAGTGCACCACACTGCCACAGGGCTATTGGAACTCCATGCTGCCACAGGGCTACTAAACTTCCAGCTGCTTGCCCATCTTGCTGAGAGCATCGCTGACAATGTCCAGCTCATGACGTAGCTCATTCACCACGCTGGCAATGCTCTTCATGTCTCTCAGAATCTGCACACTTTGAGTGTATGGATTGTACTTCACACCAAATGGGCGCTTGATGGTTTTTGCAAACTCTCTATGCAAGTAAAAAAGAGAAGGAGTCATAAACAAAACAAAGGCATCCTCTGTATGTAGTCAGATCAATAACCACTTCTAGCTACTTACTTTCTTCAAAACAGTTGTAATTGTTATATAGTTCATCATATTTCCCTCCCACTACATGTAAGGCCAATCAAATACTAATATTGGATTTTCAAGCCCATGGAAGATAATTATAAAATTGGGGTCAGAATGAAGGGGTTTGGTGCTGCTACTGAGAGAGGCATGAAATCAAGCCTGCTTTTACAAAACAGGGAAGAAAAGCTGTACCTCATCTTTTCCTTCGCTTCTTCAAAGCTTTCAGAAACAAAGTAAACCTCCTGGAAAGTTGTAATGAGGCATTCTTGCTTGCAGGTGACATTTGGATCAAAAGGCTTGACTTTGGCACTGCCAGAAAGTGAGTGCTGGTAACAATGTGTGATCGTGTGTCAGAGGCAAATCACCACCCAAAGAATCCACAAGGAAGATAACATGAAGTAGAGTGAATAAAAAAGATTAAGTGAGACCATATTTAGTGCATTGCTTCTTAAATGTTTTATCTGCAGACAAACAGCGGTTAAAGCTTAACAAACAGAATAACTGAACAGTCATATTCTGCCAACGGGGGTCACAAAGGGATTCCACAGACACAAGGCTCATGTGTAAACATGAGTAATATTTTCAGAATCCAGTTAAACCAGCAGAGCTTTATTCTGAAAACAGTTACTTGGAACCTAACATTGATACCAGTCATCTAATGCTTCCTGCAAAAGACATGGGAGCTGCTAAGCATATATCCAAAAGGAGACTGCACAGTAATTATTGCCACAGTGAATTCACCTAAAGGCTAGTAGGTATCTAGGAGTTTTTAAAGAAGGATTTTTAGAATTATATTTCATAAAAAAACAGGGCAAAACAGTGACAATAATAATCAGATACAAACTAAGAGGTAAATAAGCAGTTGATATTCTTACCTTGAGCTCACTAATCGAAGAGAGCAAGCCAGCCCCGTAAACTCGTAGCTGTCCCTCTTGCTTGCACAAGCCAAACTCTACAGTGAAGAAGTAGCACTGAAACAGAGAAGGGCGCAAAACAACTCAGCCTTCGGCAAAGGCGCAGTGGTGGACTAGGCAGGGACACTTCTATTGGCAGGTAGTGTCAAACAGCTGCAAGTATCAGAGTCATCACTTTGTTATCCTTCTCTGATATTTAAAGAGGAGGAAAGCCAGTATGGAAGGGTAAAGAACCACAGGATTGCATGTTTCTCGTAAGATTGATTTTATAGATCACCCAGCTAGGCTAGAAGCTGTTAATATCAGTAGGAACATGGAGATATAAATCTATTTTGAGAAACATTGTCATAACATGACAGTCTCAACTTAAAAAAAACACTGCATAGAGAGGATCTCTGAGTGAGTGAAAATATCAGTCCACTACAGTTTGTTCCTCATTTGCTTAGTGGCCTATAAAATTAAAGATGTTTAGTTTGCTGGATTTCAGGATTTCTGCAGGTATATGGGGAGGAACACTTTTTTCATAGATGGCTTAATTCTGCTTCTACTGATGGTAGCAGAAATTTTAACACTAGCTACACCAAGTGGGGGGAAAAAAAAAAAATCAGCAAACCAGTTCCTTCATAACTGGCATCAATTTTTCATCTAAATTTAATTTTCATCTTAAAATATTTTTACCAAGGCATCTAGAAACTGATATCCAAGAAATAAGATTAATTTATATTAATTGAATTTCTGGGGTGAATAGTATCTACTGCTAGTGCTTACCACATTCAATGAAAACACCATATCATTTCAACTCATTCTACACATTAAAGAAACTGATTACTTTTTAAATCATTGAATCATGTTCCCAGAAGTAAAAAGGTTTTGTTTGGAAGAAAACAGACCATAGAATTTCAATCTGGAAGAAGTGATCTACCAACAGATGTTGTACCCTTACTTGACAACCAAGTGAAGAAAAATACCAATCAAATCAACCTTAAAATGTGTTTTTTACATAGAATCACAGAATGGTTTGGGTTGGAAGGGACCTCTAAAGCCCACCTAGTCCAACCCCCCTGCAGTGAGCAGGGATATCTTCAACTAGATCAGGTTGCTCAGAGCCCTGTCCAGCCTGACCTTGAATCTTTCCAGGGATGGGGCATCCACCACCTCTCTGGGCAGCCTGTGCCAGTGCCTCACTGCCCTCATGGTAAACAATTTCTGCCTTATGTCTAGTCTATATATCCCCTCTAAGTTTAAAACCATTACCCCTGTCCTATCACAGCATAGAAAACTGTTATACACCCTAAAAGCCAAGAATCAGTGAAACACATAGGTTTAGCAGCTGGTAAGGCTAATGTTGATACGAAGCTCCAAATCTGATATAGAGTGGGATCAGCCTAGTAAAGCACAAAGGTTTCAATGGAACCACCAAGCAGTGAAACACTCACTGTTGCCAGTTTTTGGACAGCCTCATCTGATGCCCCAAGTGATGCAAGACCAATTTCCTGGGAGAACTGAGCAAAACTGGGTTCAGCCAAAAGAGGGACATGGCCTAGGAGTTCATGGCAGGTGTCACTGGAAAAAAGAAACAAAGTAAGAAATCTCATGATCTGTCTTTGTGGTGACAAAACAGCACCACTGAACAGACACAACATCTTGCATTACCATATTTAAAAATCCAGAAGACAGAAAAGTGTCAATCATGTTTAGCTGAAAGCAATTGAGCAGGTCATACCAGCTCTACATATGTACATAAACTCAGATTTTCAAATGAAACTATCTAAAATTAAGATCTGAGCTCCACATTTATGAGGCGATTGAATATTAAACTGGCTCTGCACACAATGACATCAGTAAGAGCTCTCCAATAACATGCTGCAGTTTTGAAAATCCTGTACTTATGAAGGTGGCACTCGAGCATGCTAAAGCTTCATTACTTTCAGCATGCAGGCTGAGTCTTCAGCACCTTCAAAAAAACAAGTTTTCTTGCTGCTGAACTTGAACAGTTTTTAAGTAGCTTGGCTCTGGGCAGCGAGATTCAAAACTCTCAAATTCTATCCCAAGATTAAATGACTCACGGCTCTGGTGTATAGAGAGGGTCCGAGCTGTGTCTAACATATTGAGTGCAGTGAAAAACTCGGAATGCTAATCCTGCCAAGAAGTCTCTGGGTGACAGATATCCAGCAACGGGGCGAATGGTGAAACCTGTGCGCTCTGAAAAGGAACAGAGAAATCACACATTAGTTTAACGTAGAATAGCACAATGTTGTCACCATTCAAAAGCCACAGCATTACCTTGACTCAAGAGCACACAGGAGAATTAGGCACAATTGGAAAAACTGAGCCCAAGCCTGAGAATGACCAACATTTAATAAAAATGTCTCTACCTCTGTGTCGGTGGATTTCCTATGATTTCATGCCTAGAGCCAACACAATACAGCTAGCCATCTCTTTTTGTTCGGGTTGCATTGCCCCTCAAATGTCACTGGTGGTAAATATTCAAGACACAATACATGAAATAACAGATGGCCAAAAGGCCTCTTAAAGGACCAGAACAAATACAAGCAAAAGTGACCAGGGATGTTTTCTTATGCCCACAAAACTGCAGTGTGATTTGCAATGGACCTTAGCTCCTTTTTGGGTAAGAAAATCAGCACGTTACCTTTCAGAAAGCAGGACACATCTTCCAGCTGGGGGATATTGTCTTCCCTGTACCCACAGTATTTGGTGAGCAAGGGTAAGTTTTTCAGGTACTCTCTGCAGGCATGAGTTGGGTAAAGCTTGTTAAGCTCTCGGTACACAGTCCCCCAAGTCTTGATCTCCTCCTCAGTGAATTCAATCTTAGGAATTGGATCACCACTACAAGAAGAGGAGAAAGGATATTCCTTGATAAATGTTTAATAAGAGATGACTCATTTACCTACTATTACTATTATTTAACATCTATACAGCTGTGACACCTGGTCAGGGCGCATTAGGCACTGCCAAAAATGCAGCGAGAGCTGGTCTATGCCCTGGAGAGCTTTTAGTCTAAGGGCTTGCTCTGCTTTCCACCTAAATGAACTGACAGGAATCTTCAGATTGACCTCACTGGAGCCTGAAAGCTTTGGTTCTGTAAACAGCTTCTTAGGTGATAAATGCTGAAAGTAACATTTAAAGTACTTGCATATCCTTTACAGCTTCAGGAGCTGAGAACGTACTTTTTTCCCTGTTAGACTTCCCAGGTTCCAGTTACTTTTCATTACCTTTTTATTTGTTTTAGAAAAAGAATTCCCTAAATTAACAACACACTGCATGGAAGCAGCTAAATATACACACTAGGTAAAAATCATACTTCTATGCAGAGGAGACAAGCATCCGTCTGAACATACTAATTATAGTCCATCTCCTGTGGAACCCTCATGATCTTGATTAAAGTAGATTATAGCAAGGGAATGACCTAAAGCCCACTGAAAGCTATGGAGTGTTACCCTGAGCTTCCACCGCCAGCCAGGTAACCAGCACGGCAGATGCTTTCCCAAGGGAATCTCTGTTAACAACACGTGAACAGTAACCGGCTCTGTGCAGTGGTGACCAGCTGCATTAACACACAGTGTTAGCTCCAGATACCCACCATTTCTAGGCCATTTGCAATTGAGGACCTTGGCATCTAAATTCAAGCAGGCAGCAGCAACATGAAAATCATGTTTAGGAAGAATTTACAGCATTGGGCTATGAAACTCTCAATGCTTTAAGAGCTCCCTCCCCCAAGCAGTATCTCTAGAGAGAAACTCTTCAAGTTCGTTTTCACGGAAAACTTACCTACATATCACATGCACTAGTTTGAACCAGGAAAGAAAATTCAAGTATTAACATTCGCCCAGAGGGTTCACACTCAGTGGTCAATGGACTATATATTGAGTTTTGTCTCCCCTCCCTCTCCTTTGCAATCTGCCCTTGTCATGACAGTATGTCCTGGCACAGGCAGCTGTGCAAGGTGTGTTTCCTTTTTTCCCCACCCATTTCCAGAGAAGCGGGGAGGGACTGCAGAGTCCAAATGCATCAGGCCACAGGAAGCCCACGCTGGCCTTGCTGCCTGTCTGGGGATCAGCACCGCCACAGATGTCGTAACGGCTGAGCAACCGCGGCCTCGGACTGATCAGAGGCCCAGGGAGTTGCAAGATGGCCTAGATCTACCTTTTAATCTTGTCTTATACATCCCTCTGTTTTACCCCTCCAGCTCTGATTCCTGAGCCAAGCATGTCTCAGCAAGGTCGGAGCCCGGGGAAGGTGAGCTCCTGCCAGTCCACTCTGCTATTATTTCAAGGCACTCAGAAGGCTTATTCTGGAAGAAGTCAAGCTTACTGTTTGTAGTTCATAGCAAGGTCTGCAAAATACTTTCGCCTCTTGCGATAGACATTGTCTTTGAAACCCTGGCATGGGAAAGGAGAAAAACAAAGTTAAATGCATTTCCAAGCTCATTAATTAATAAATACATTAATTTAAAACAAGACACTTTGAATTTCTTCAGTTAGGAAATATAAAAGTATACTGTGTAAGAATGAGAAGACAGGGCAGGAACCTCATAGCTGTAGTCTGAAGTGTTTGAAAACTGTGAACTAAGCAAATACTCCAATTCAAACTAAGGGTCATCAGTTTTATGCATGCAACTACATATTCAGTAGACAAGGATTCACTTTAGTCATAGCAGTATTTATACAAACTTTGTTACTTGCTTGATTATTCTAAATTACAGAACAAATTGCCCATTTGCACTGCCCAAGTACCAATTTGTTTGTTCCAATTAAAGTAAGGAAGAAAGAAAGAGGAGGAACCAAGTCTGCCTCACAACAGCTTGCCTTTTTTTTCTTTGCCTTTTTTTCCCCCCCTTTCTTTTTTTCCTTTTTTAATTTGTACATGACCACTCAGGGCCCAGACCTGGAGTGCTCGCACAAGTAAGCCTTGCAGAAAGGCATGGGAGCTGCTGAATTCAGTGATGGCCTTGCCTGAACTATGAAAAATACATGAAACCGACAGGATAAAGTGCTCAGACCCACAAAGGCACTGCTGGGAGGAAGGAGAGGGAGCAGGAAAAGCTGCAATTTTTTTACAGTAAGCTCCACAAAGTAAGTTTTCACTAAGGATTAGGTGTAGGGGAGAAAAATACTTACTGGATGGTCAGCATCCAAATCGGACCCGTACATCAGCACTCGGTTTGCACACTTATCCAAATCTGAGATCTTCTTTGGAAACCAGGGAACATTCTCCATGTCTAGGGAACGCATGGAATCCACAAAGTTATTAATAACACGAAGCTTGCTGAGGGAGGAAATGCTACTTTCAAGTATGGCTATGGCAGTTACAAGCAAAATCTATAAATTAAAAGGGTCATGAATAAGATAAGGGAGTCCACTGCCTATCTGGCACCAGCCTACAGCTCACACTTCCTCCTCTGTCACTGCCACAGTCTGCCTACACAGTACAGTGGCTCCAAAGTGTCCGGGGAGGAAATAGTTAACATGGGGTTTCTGTGGCCCTTACTGTTACTGCTGTCAGAACAGTATCTAGAGGCTCTCACCCAGGCAAGGCCTCCTCGTGCACAGCGCTGCGTGAAGCTTCTCAGGTACAAAGTGCACAAAGGAGCAGAGAAGTGATTTGCCTGTGGTCCCTGGAGAGTGGGAGCAGGTTTGAGTGCTCCCACCCTGCTTCACTGACCGTAGGAGATAAACGCTGCTCTGGGGTTATGTACCTCAGAATCATCCAGCTTTGCCAAGGAGTTTGTGGGGGAAGAGGAGGAGGCAATTTCAGCCCTGCAGCCTTAGAGACACTTCATTAGTTTTGCTACTTTTTTTTTTTTTTTAACCCTGATGCTATTCAGTGCTCTTAAAAAGGATAGTAGGGATGTTTAGATTGAAATCCTTACACGGGCTTGGGGAAAAGGACCCAGGGGTGTCAATTACCAGCCAGTTGAGGATGAGCCAGGTGGCCAAGGCAGCCAATAACACCCTGGCTTGTGTCAGGAATAGTGTGGACAACAGGACTAGGGAGGGTGATCGTCCCCCTGTACTCAGCACTGGTGGGGCCACACCTTGAGTCCTGGGTTCAGTTTTGGGGCCCTCACTACAAGAAGGACATTGAGGTGCTGGAGCATGTCCAGAGAAGGGCAAATGTCCAGAGAAGGGCAATGAAGCTGGTGAAGGGTCTAGAGCACAAGTCCTGTGAGGAGCGGCTGAGGAAGCTGGGGTTGTTTAGCCTGGAGAAAAGGAGGCTGAGGGGAGACCTTATCTCTCTCTACAACTACCTGAAGGGAGGTTGTAGTGAGGAAGGTGCCGATTTCTTCTCCCAAGTAACTAGTAATAGGACAGAGAGGAAATGGCCTCAAGTTGCGACAGGGGAGATTTAGATGAGATATTAGGAAACATTTCTTTACTAAAAGAGTGGTCAAGCACTGGAACAGGCTGCCCAGGGAAGTCACAATCCCTGGAGGTGTTCAAAGACGCATAGACATGGCACTTCAGGACACGGTCTAGTAGGCATGGTGGTGGTGTTGGGTTGACAGTTGGACTTGATGATCTTAAAGGTCCCTTCCAACCTTAATGATTCTATGATTCAAAAGTAAGCTGTTTTTATCCAAGAGATCCCAGATCTCACCTGCCCCTACCTCCCAGCCCGTGCTAAGCACAGTGGCTGAGAAATACATGGGACTGACTTCCCATTATCCTGAACTTCAGGCATCTGTAACTAGGAGCAAAGGTTAACAGGATCTGAAGCATCCTAAAGTTAAAAGGCACCTTTTTCACACTAATATAAGTAACTGGGTATGATGCAGAGGAGTTAAAAAAAAAAATCTAAATTAATTGCTGCGTGAGGAAATTGCAGAATCTATCTCCCACTCTCACCAGCATCTGAACTGAACTGGTATCTGTCAGTACTATACATCTGCCACCACAGTGTACATCCCCTAGCCAGGCTCTGCAGTCAGACTTGGCCTACGTGCCGCCTGCATTGGCTTGCATGGGTGCAGGCACTCCTGCTGTTGCTGGTTCTGCCGTGCTGAGAAGGGATGGGGGCACAGACAACAGACGTGCAACTTGCACCAGCCTGAAACAGCCTGTATTCCTCGGTGACACCAGCCAACCCAGCCTTGCTCAGATCAACCACACTACACTCATTCACAACACAGAAGCATAAACCTGGTAGCTAACTGATTGAAAACACCGTGCAAATGCATAAAAAGACTTCAAACCAACACATTAAGTGCATTTTCATCAGACCTGCCTTTTGTACTTACCATCTTCCTGGACATTGAAATGCTCCGTGGGGTTCATAGAGACAACATTAGCATGGGATTTCAGGAGCTGGAAGATCTCATTCAATTGTTCAATGTTACTGTCACAGTCCACAAAAATCTCAAACTCAGAATTTCGTCTCTTGGACTTCCGTGACTCAATGTGTACCAGATTTACATGCTTCTCCTGTTTTGTAAGAAGTAATATTTTCAAACAGGTTGACTAAAAACAATTGACTAAAACCTAACATTTGTTTTTCAAATTAATGTTCTACTGCCATGGAATATTCACCACCTTTGCAAAGCAATTTTATTTAATTGGATCTCTTGATAGCAGTTTGCTTACTGAAGGGGGGAATGGTTTGATTTTAAAAAGTCTCCCGTTCAGAAGAAAATGAAAGAGAACCCGTGTTCTTTCAATTTCATTTACATTCAGGAAACACTGAAAGACACAGTCAGGAGATGTGAATTCATAGACCTTTTCCTTTCATCCCTCCCATAGGAAGCTGATTAGCAACTGGGTCTGAGGAAATTCACCAAAATGCCAATCAAGTCACCATATAATTATCTCACAAGCAAGCAAAGGATTTAAAAGCAATAGTTATCAGGGCATAAATTTCACTTTTATTTTATTTGAAAAATTATTTAATCATATTGTTTATATCAGGAACATAGAGAAAACCCCAGGCTTAGGCACACAGGGGCAGATGACAACACAGTGGCACCACACACATTCCTCACACAATACCTGCCCAGCAATCGAAGGAGCGTGGTTGTGCAGTTACAGTTCATCTGTCACCCTCCGTCTGGCTACGCAGGGTGGCAGGGACACTGGACGCAGCCCCGCATGGATCAGCGTCCCGAGCATCTCCCCGCCATCGGCAGGAGCTTCACACCCAGCTCTTATATGCAGTAGCAGCAATGAGTGCCGATGCTCTTTTCATGAGGGAAAAGGCAAAACCCTCTCAGTCTTTAGATGGTGCAGATGATGCCTTTCATGACAATTTTTAGCCAGCCAGCACATAATTTCTGAGGCATGAATTTGCCTTCGTAGTATTTTTTTTTTTTTTTTGTGGTGCAAATTGGGAGTCAAGTTAGGACTCAAATCCTTAATAAATCGATATAATTAATTCTAGTGTGTTCCAAAAACTATCCTTACAATTTTAAAATACAGAGTTTCTGTAGCAATGTGATTATTACATACCTGAAAGAGTTTTAATGCTTTTACAAGTCCTCCGACTTCATTCTTCAAGGAAAAAATTACGGCTGTTCTTCCTCTTTCAGACGCATGGTCTTCATTCTCTTTGTTATCTTCAATCATCGTGTAATGGACTTATTTAACTAAATGCAAACAAAAAGATTTTTATGAATGGCTAGTAGTACAAAAAGTGTAAAGTTTTACGTTTTAGTTTGTCTTGGGGTAATACTGTGCTTTGACTGATCAACCACAAAAGGAAAGATGCCAATTAAATCGTTACACAATAACAGGCATAAAGTTAGGCACACACAGAATCTGTGAGAGCTGGGGATGAAGTACTGAGATTTCTCTTTTCAGTTGAATGATTTTATAGACATCTTCGGTCATTCTCTAGGATGCAGAAAATATTTTCAAAATATAGTTTATAATTAGCACTGGTATTTGGGAGGTAGGAGCTAGAAGATGTCAGCAGAAATAGTAAATTGAACAAAACACTTGTTAGCAAATTTGATGAATGTTGGTAAAGGGAATAACCCAAAACTCACGGGATACAGGTAAGAAAAGATGGATTAGAATTTAGCAAATCAGAACTGAAGTCATTGCCCTTCTCTTGCTACATAGCCGTAAAGCACTGCTTTTACAGAGAAAGGAGACAAAACCTAAGGAGTTAAAACACTGTGCTGACCAGAATGTGTTGCCTATAGAGACAGTCCCACGCTGATCAACCACAACCAAGCTCTTCATCTGTTGGGTCCCTTAATTCACATGCCAAACTGTTACCATAATCACCCAAATCACACACTAAAAACATCCAGACAACCAACACTGTAGGACCATGTTGTTTTGTACATTACTAGTGATCACACTCCTGACTGTGTTGAAATCAGTGGATATCAGAGACCATATTCTTAGCAACATGCAGCCAGGCCATAAACAGAGATATTATAGAAACAATTAAGAACATAGAAAATGCAAAGTAAACAAAAAATACAAGGCTTAGAAGCAGATACTCTGTCTCATATGTCTTCAAACCTTGCAAAAAGAAACAAAAAACATGATGTTTCTGAAGAGGCCAGGGAGAAAGAGGAGAGGAACAATGAAGGCACATTACTACTATTTGGAATTACTTTTTGTTTTGACATGGCTTTTAAAGATATGACTATCTGGTGACATTTTCAGGAATGGAAAGAGCAAAAATAGAAATGCAAACAAAACACAGCAGTTCCACTGATTCCCTTCTATAGTCTCTCCAACTTTAACCTCTTTAAAAGGGATAATGCTGAGCAGCTAAGTATTTCAATCAATAGATATATTTAAAAATAAAATTAAAAAACCCAGATTTTACCTATCTTTTTATCTGAACGTTCCCCTTTACCCTTCAGATTAAGAAGGTAATCTACCTAACAAAATAATGAAATCAGTTTCATTTTAAATTGAGTGTTTTACAACAAGGCAGATATTTGATGCTGGTCTAACAAGCAGGTTTCTAGCTATGAACTCTTCGGGGCAGAGAGGTGGTATCCCAGGGAAGAGGTCTTGCTCCAAGCCCACTGATGCGAATGGAAATACCTGGGTTTCTGACTGGGTTCCCACCTCTAACAAGTTGTCACTGTATGATGAGCCTGGACAACAGTATCAGTCCATCACACTGCTTCTGATCCAGCAAAGCCACTGGTCTCCATCAGCTGCAGTCCAGACATCAAACTGTCTGTTGAAAGCGGGTGACGGGGCCCAATCTAGGTCCTGCTGAGCAGCCTGCAGGTTTCACAGCTGGCCTCAGTGAGCATCAGATCGGGATCATAAGAGCCAGGAAGCAGAAAAGAAAAAGTACCACCACAATTACATAGAGGTTATTGGTTGTTTTCTCAAGTGCAGAGATCACTGTGTGAGCTAAATCCTACTCAGATGGTACTGCTGTAGAAAATGCTGGATGCAAAGAAGCCTCCATTACAGAGTTAGACAGTGGTCTTTGAAGGCAAAAACTGTTGGGCTGTTTTTTCCTCTATGGCTTATACTCGGCATATTGGCTTGATTCCACATTCAGGATCATTGACTTAAGACAAGATCAGCTTACAAGATTTGGCAAAGTTGCATGCAAAACTATAAGGTGCACAGCTAGGACAAACTACATACATTGAAGACTAACGTTCTTATTTTGTATTTTGCTAGTTCAACTAACATTGTGTTTAGGATCAGGTGACAACATGTATAGAGCAATACATTTAAGAGACCAATGAAGAAAATACAACAAAAAGCCGTGTGTTCTTACATTAAGTTCTAAAAATGACCTCTGACTTAGGATTTTGAAAAAGTTGCAGGAGGGAAATTCAGATGCCTGTAATGCCAAATACACACCAGTTACAGCTTTAACCCCAAACCAAATGCTAATCTTCTGCTTTCAATTAAAAAAATGGACTGAAGACAGGTCTGCATTAACACAGCAACCATTTTGGTGCAAGACGAGAAAATGGTAATGCAAAAACAATTCCTCTCCTCCAGGAGCTGCACTTTCACTTCATTCTGTATCTGTGACTCAGCTCTTATCATACCTGACACTTTTCCTTTGCATGGTAACACATTTAAGATTTTTGGAGAGTAAGGGGGGAATTAATATTGCATTC
>KL275412.1:2070-48163 GCA_000699545.1 Podiceps cristatus
GTTGACAGTGTATTATAAGGATACCAAAATGGGAACATACTTTATTTTACCTAATGCAAGACATAGACAAATTAAGACAAAATAAGATCTGGCTTAAGCCACAGTCCAGGATTTCCTAATCTAGGAATGGTTTCCAGTTTTAGCATTTGCTTACTCGATCTGCCAAAGTGGGATTTTTTTCGACAGTGAAATGTCTCCAAAAGTAATGAAAGCTGAAATATTTCCCTGAATTTCAAACATTCTATTGTTTCCTGTCTGGGAAGTCTGCAACACCACTTTATGATTTACAGTTCAAAGCCCACAGAAGTACCTTGTCATACTGCAACACTCATAACCTCAAGCAGAACATCAGATTTTGCTTGAACTAGTTCCTCAAGTGACTCCATTGCTATCTTTTCCTTAGATCAAAGCAAGAACAGGATAACAAACTAGAACTTGATATTTCATTATCGAATTTTGTCCCTTCTTTCATGTAGACAGTGGAGATGAAGGGCAAGACAATGCTATGCCAAATTCTGGGCCAGGCTGGAACCTTTTTTGTGTCCATTACTTTATCAGAGCATCATTTATACTACACAAATTTGTACATCTGGGTCAATCCACAGGCTAAGTACCTCACTAGACACCTAGAAGCATGTCCATAATATTTGACCAATAAATCCTTATTTATTCCCTGAGTCTGATACATATATAAAGTAGTTGGCAGAAAGAAGTTCAGATAAACATTCATATACCCAAAGACTACTGACTTTAAGTCAGTTCTATTGCATTTCTTTCTTTTACATCATAGATTGGAGAGCATAGAAATTATTTAAACTATTATATCAAATTGAAGAGGGGGCTTTGGAGGTAATCTTACCATCTCATTTACTTTGCCCTCTAGTCACAGTACTAAATAATCTCTTTCTCCTCTGACATTGTTTGCTGAAGTTCACACATAGACAAACTTGAGTAAATGCACCCAGGATGTATCAAGCATTTAAGGAAAAATACTCATAGAACAGACATTTCCAAAGCTCTTAGAGAATTTCTTTTTTTTTCTCCATCCCAGTTTAAAAGATGTAGTTGAAAAATCACACTTTGAACACTAACACACACAGACTCTTCCCCTTCTCCCCACACCCCACCCCATCCAAACATATGCCTCGCAAATACAGTTCACATAAATTTGCCTCTGCAGTGTCCCTGTCTCTCTCACTAGATACTGTTTCTGGATTTAACAGGGAAAAAAAGAATAGATTCCTTGATTCTCTTTCCTTTGTCTTCTGTGAGTACCCACATAGCATAAACGTGAAGTTTAAGATCAGTTAATAGGATATATTTTGAGCAATTCCCTTATTGAATTGTTGGCAGCACATCACTGACTGGATAAGCAACAAAAAGACAAAGCATGGAACAACACAACCTTTCATGCCTCAATAAAAACCCTTTAAGTGCACATGGAACAAGACAGATGCCCCTCCCAAGACCCCATTTTTTAATTCTGTCTCATAAAAACAAGGCATCCATTAACCTCTTTGTTCGCAGCTTTCTGAGAATATACAGCAAGAGCTGGAGATAAGTCCTGATTTAAATTCTCTACTTCATAGGAAAAAGACAGCTCTGCAGTTAAACCACAGGTGGCAGCCAGGCTAGATTCCCTTCTTATTCCAATTAAAGAGTCACTCTGTGAATAATACTTGCCATCGTGCATTATGAGGTTAATATTTACATAAGGGCATTTTACAGCCAAGCTCATTAATGTTTCTAAAGCTCCTAAATGAGGACTCCCATCTGAAATTACTGTACAAATGGAAGGTAGCATTTATGAAAGGTGTGAAACATCCTTTGTTCTGGAGGTAGTGAAGCATTCAGGAACATCCCCAAAATCCAGACATCATCAAATGACTGACAAATGACCTGGATGAACAGATATGTAAGAAAGGTATCCACGTCTGAAACCAAACTCGAGATACAAATCTGTGTTCTAATTCACTATAAAGCAATCCTTAGTGTCCAGAGATTCTAATCTCAAGAGAGAAGCTCACTAGCAAGAAGAAACTGAAGGCAGAAAGGTCTCTTTCATAAACACACACACACGCTTATGAATTACTTTTTTGGCAGCTCACTCTTGATTCAGAGCAGCATTGAATTTTCCACCTACTAAATACTGATGAAATTACCTTTTGGCTTATTTTAGACAGCAAATGTCTACATTAACCAAGAAGGTTCCCCTGAAAGACCTCCCTTTAAAAGATGAGCCAAAGGAAGCTCTAAAGGATACCTCTCTCAAAGCTTTAGCACACCAAAACCATCATAAATCCTTATAAACCTGCTTAGAACACAAGTTTAGCAGCTTAATTTCAAGTTTTCCATTACATAAAATCAGGTGTTCTGGCTCTTCTAAAATATTAATCTCTTACCTTCTGTCCTTTTGGCTCACCAGTTTACTCTCAGTCATAACAAGATAAAGTTATTCTTCCTGTTTGGCTCAAGGAGCCTAGTTTCTGGACTATGGGAGTGATGAAACAAGCACTGAGAGAGGCATCTCAGTTTATCATTCACATATGTCTGTCTTCTGACATGTACAGAATACAAAATCTTCCCCAAGAACTAAGCAGCCCTATTTTTCTTGGGCTTGACCTACTCCTAACAGTTCTTACAGGTTGAGGCAAGAACTCTAATTTACAAATTAATTTTGAAAACTCAAAAAATTCTTCCACTTTTTTTAGTGAGTAAGAGTTCACGGTCTGATGCGAGTGTGGTGGATTGCAGAACAGATAAAAAACTTAAGTCTTCAGTAAGCCACGACCTTGCTGGCCACTGCAAATTTCAGAGGAATTACAGTAAACAGAGCAGGAGCTGACACTTCTTGACCCTCTTCAGCAGAAGCGAGTTTAATGAAGGGAACATGAAAAGTCCTACTTCACCTAGAGAAAGCATCTCTGAACATGAGAATGTATCAATAAGTAGCGGGTCCTCTCCCTACAACTTGCCTATTTTACCTGAGCCCCTCTGGAAATACTGACTTCATCCCTTTTGACTAACACGGAAGTTGTGTGTTACATTCTCTACAGTAACAAAAAAGCGCAGCAAAAATTTATCTATGGTGGCATTCAAAGGACAAGGTGACAGCTGGGACCCACAGTGCTGAGTGCTAAAAAGAAAGAGAAAAATGTGGATAAATTGACATTTACTATATTTCATTTTCATAATTTTAGAGCATTGGTGAGAGATGTTAGCATATGAAAATATGAAAGGGAAATACTTAAGAGTCAGTTTCAAATGCCATTGTTAAATACAGCTACAAACACTTTGAGGTAAATCTGATAGAATTTACTGAACTGTCAGTAAATTGAAGTAGGGTTTTGGGGGCAGAAGGAAAGAGGAATCTTGTGCTGCCCACACAACTATCAAATTAACTTTAATGCACCCTTTACAGGGTAAAAATGGAACAATTATTCCATTCTATCAGAGTAACTTGAAAGTGGTGAGGATTTGCTAATGGAATGAATTCCTTGCTTTGGTTGCACGCATGGTTTTTGCTTTACCTATTGAACTGTCTTTACCTCAGCCCATGAGTTTTCTCACTTCTAGTTTTCTGATTCTCTTCCCCACCCCAGTGGGAGGGAATGAGAGAGCAGCTACGTGGTGCTTAGCTGCCAGCTGCAGTCAAACCATGACACATGCTTTGCTCCTGCTTTATTCAAATTTGCACACAAAATCTGAAATATTGATCTAACAGAAGGGGCTACCATAACAGCACAGAGTTTGTATGGAAGCAAAAAGCAGTACACTTTTAGAAAGAGGGAGGTTTTTCAAAGTGGGAATCACTGGGATGGCGAGAACGTGGATTATGCTTTGCATTTAACAAGAGTCAGACTGTACTTAACATAAACTACTTTTACTTAAACACTACCTAGTTACCATGAGAGCACCTAGAGCTTAATTACAACCTCCAGCTTTCTACTGGCTGAAAGAAAGATGGCCTTTGACTGTTGCAGCCACATCCCTCTATGACAAGATAGCTATTTAACACTGATCCAGTGCAATCCTCGGCACAGATGAAATCACAGTTTGCACAGACATGGACACACCAAAACTCCTATGATACAGTTAGTTCCATCTCAGCATCAAGAGCTCATACCATTAGATTTTAGAAATATCAGTGTCTTAAGATCAGCTACTTAGCTGCTGATCTAACTGCTGATCAGACATCCAAATAATGATGGATTTCTCTACTGTAAAACATTTTCCCCTGATTCTTTCTCCTAAGAGTTCTGCCTTATGAAAAAGTATTTTTGAAATTCATTCATGCTGTATTTTCCATTGTAAATAATGACACTATCTTCTCAGCCATACAGTATTCTCCCTCTTACTTTCATCCATTCAGTCAGTGCACATTCTTGCCTTAGCTTTTGAACTGAAAAACAAAGCAAACAAAAAAGTCAAAAACATACAGAGCAATAGTACTGCCTTAAAATCTGCACGTTACTTCTTAAGCACACTACCCTCAAAACTGGTATTAAATAAGAATTGCATTTGCAACAATGAAATCTTTATTATAAAACAGGAAAAATGTTCTATTAAGCCCATGACAATGGGTCATTTACTTCATCAGCAAATTCCCATACAGACTATAACTTGGTAAACGTAAGCTGAAGCACACTCCCCAGCAACCTCCACCACTGACACATGAGGGATATAGACTTATTTCGATCTGGCTTAGCAATAAATTCACTTTCCTCACTTTGCCAACACCCTCATAAACTAGGTAATCCAGAGAAGGAACAGTTAGTACTCTAACTACATCAAAAGAAATCACTATATGGAGTCTGAAATAGTATTGACCAAGCCTGCTTCTTGTTCGCTCATTTTGTACTGATGTATTTATTAAGCAGAAAGGCGACCAAAGAGGGGAAAAAAAATATTAGAAAAACAGAAGTTACATGATCTGAAGTATACAGGATAGCAAATATCTGCCTGGAGTGAACTTATCATTTTACAGAATCTGTGGATTTTAGTCTGCAGTGAGCCTTTAGTCTGAGTAACAAAGCCTGTAAATTTTATTTATTGAGTACTACTTCATTATCAAACTATTTTCTGAAAGGTAAGGCCCCTACCTTGTCACAAAACCACAATAGCTATCATAACTCGCCTTCCTCAATCCCCTCAATGTTTTCTGATGTCCATTCAGGGTCATGCCAGCCTCTCCTATTCCTCCCCAAGGATGCCATAGGCAGGCCAGCTGCCCTGAGGTGCAAGTCTGCTCACCCTCCACAGCGCAGAGCTCCCCCAGTGAAGCAGACTCCGTGGGCACATCCCTGCAGTGCCTTGAGCTATTCCTTGCGAGTAAAGCACCATTAGCTAGACCCAAGTATGCCTCTCATTCACGAAGCTCCACCAGCCAAGTCTCTGCGGACAGGACAATGGAAGGTTTCCCAGATGGCATATGCCCATACTTACACTGCAAATGAAAAACAGGAACAATGGCTAGCAAAGTGCAGTTCTGGTCTCAATTTTTTGTCTCCAGGCATTTCAGTAATGCAAAAAGATACTGTGCAGCAACACAATAAAACTGCTTCCTTTCTTGTCAAGAAGACAGCAATAACATGGCAATCTGTGGGAAAGCTGAAGCTGCCGCTAGCTTTCAGAAGTTTGGTTTTGGTTTGGTTTTTTAAATCTACTTTATTAAAAGTTGTTAATTCTCTTAATTACCCTCATATCCTGCTGCTGCATTATAAAGCTGTGCAGCTGGAAATTAATTGGATATTTTTCTACTACGACTTCTATGTGTTATCAGATTAGTAACATTTTACAAGAGAGAAGGCCTTTCTTCTGTGCAGCTCAGTTAAAGTTGACTTTATACACCCTGATTGAGTGACCACACTGTAATCCATTGTTGCATCAGCTACCTTTTAAGACCTCAGCAGCTAGGCTAATTGTACTAAAATAACTAGTGCAGCAATGAGGAGCGTGTGCAGACTACGAAATATGAGCACGCCTGACTTTTTCCTGTCTGTAGACATGGGGCAGCAGCTGAAGGAAGTGACTGCACTTTTGAAGCTGAGGCACAAGTCTCTAGTTCAGTGTGTGTGGGAGTAATACGTTTGTTACAAAAACAGACCCTCATTTCTCTGATCAGTTACGAACCTGCCAGCAACGTCAAGACATCATAAGAAGTTCAAACCTTACTGTAGCCGTTTCCCTATCACAAACAGCAATCTGTAAGCTGTTGACCTTTCACTTGTCAGTTGACAAGAACAGCTCTAGAAGCTACCAGAGTGTGTCAGCATGTGGGCTTAACTTAAATGGCATTATTGACCCAGAAAGCAACCTCTTTCTACAGCTAGCAAGAGAGTAAGCAATAAAAAATACCATTAGTTTTTCCACACATAGGTGTGTGAACTGGATCATTAGTCTTTATTTAAAAGACATATGATCAAGTTCTACCATGAAAACACAAGGAGAGAGAACTATTTCATTTCCAGTATGGATAAAATCTGACAGGCTTAGAGGTTCCTGCAATGATTATTACATAAGAATGTGGCATAACGCAAATTCAGCCCACACACATAGTCACCTCAAGATCTGACCTTTTTGGAGGGTAATATCAGTACATGACTGATGGGCCTCTTACCCAGCTGTTCATGGAAAGGTACATGGGTTTGACCCAAGGGATCTAATAAATGCCTTGAATTTATTTAGAAACTGGTACCATATCCCAGTGGCTTCCCCATCGGAAAGAAATTATGAATATCAGCTTTTCTATAAACTGCTGCCAAAGGTTTAATTATATTAGTGCTGGCAGATACCACAATAATACAAATTGCTTTCTCTGTGTGTTAGTTCATGAGACTATCAGTAATGTACCAGTAAAGGAAGGAACCAGAGGACTTGAATCTTGCATGAGGCATGAACGTTTGAGCAAACAGAAAAGTGCTGCTTGCAGAGACAACTCATTGAGAACCAGGTATGTTTCGGACCAAGCAATATAGAAGCCTAGGAAATTTAAGTTGAGAGAGACTGAGAAATCTTTCTGAACTCATCAAATATTCTAAGTTTGAAGATTTATTCTGCAGCATCCTTTTTCGTACACTTTCCTAATCTTCACATAGAAGTACATTTTTTAAAAGCTGACTAAATAAAAGTTAACCTCTGGCACCAATGATTGTTAATACTGCTTATGCAGCTTACTCTTTTGCTGTGTCAATGAAATATTACTGCCTCAGTGAAATATCATTCATTGCTGCCTCAATGAAATATCATCTGAAAGGACTCTGAGAAGAGTCTTACAGATCCTGATTTGTCCTTTAGTGGAATAAAACTTAAGCCACATATTTGAATGCTTTGTTAAATTTGCATCTGTCAAGATAGGTCTAAGGCTCCAAGTACTCTCAGCTCTTCTGAAAATCCACTGAAACCTGCAGGCAGCAAAGAAAGCTTTAAAAAAGAAATAACTGCATTCTGATCTTAGTATCTAGTCATTAAGCTGATGTGTCCCTTCCCTCCATTTCAGTTAGCTTAACCAATGCTACAACTCATTTTCCAGTGTTCCTCTCATCTTAAATAGAGCAATTTGTCTCAATTCCTGAAGAAGAAAGCCCTCTGTTTGCGTTCGATTCCACTGGAAGCATTTAGAGCTGCAAAGTACCCAGCATTCTGCTCAAAATTTAGTTCTTAAAATTTTGTTGTGAGCATTTAAGCCAATATCAACATTAGTATCACCGAAGTTGCACTGATTCAGGTGAACCATTCAACTCATCATTTGTAATATGCAGGTGAACCATTCAACTCATCATTTGTAATGCTGTCTAGGAACTAGTGTTCTAAATGCTGACTAACTCACATCGTGTGAGGTTATGAGGGCTCAGGCACAGAAGTAAGTTACTGTGCTGAGTCACAACAGCTGTCCACATGCACACACTTAGCCTATGGTAAATGCAAGGTAATAATGATATATCTTACAATCGCTTTTCTAGAGCTAAATCAAAGAAACCAGATCAGATTATCTTGAATTTTCTGTAAATTATATGAACATGCATTCACATTTATCATGTGTTTGTAAGCTTGCTAAAAAGTTATCAAGTTGATCACATGTTTGAATCCTAACTTAGATTAGGCTAGGATAGCCAAAATCAGAGCCATTATGCAAGGTTGAATACAGATCTGCTCAAAAGTTATACCATATGTTCAGAATGGTTCAGAAGTGCTATATGTAAAAATGCAGTGAATATGTGCAGAAGTGAAAACAAGTACCAAGAGAGTGGTGTTGCAAGAAAGGGACTTTTGGGATCTAAATCCCAGCTGGAAAAAGCTCAGAATGTGAGCCTTGTCTAGGAACCACTCTTATATTTCATTCCCACAAGCAGAGATGTTGATACATTCTTCAGAAGCCAAGAGAGTATCCTTTCAATGGAAATACCTTGCAAGACCTTGACACCAGCCAACCCCTCAAGTCAAAAAGCATAACAATATTGTGTTCCTCTTTTCTCACAGGGAACCAGCATTTAGCCTCAACTTCATGCTGCAAACTTTCACCTTTGCAGTGAATTGCACAAACCATGGCCTAATCCACCATCTCACAATGTAAGAGTCATGCTAAATTGCATTCCCCTTTGGCTTTGTGTGGCTGCCTTCCTCTTTTCTGCCCCTGCTATTAACAGTCCCTTGCAGGTGTTCCTTCTTTCACAGTACCAACATGGAAATGTAGCAATAGCTAATTTCACAGTTATCAGTGCTAATGGGAGCTGCCATGAAATTGTCTCATTTCCAGATGAGTCAGTATGTAGTTACTAAAGAAAGAAAGAAAAAAAAAAAGAAAAAAGGAAAAAAAAAAAAAAAAAAGGCAGTTCTGCTGAAGCTATGCATCCACAGGAGTGACCTCTCTATAAATTTAACAAGGTTGGTCTTTCTAATCTCTGTCACAATACATGAACACCTGTCTTGCTTTCATGTTAATAATAAAAATGTCCTGCTTAGGTTTTAAAATTATTTTATGACAGTAACAACCATCATTTAACATGAATACATGAAAAGAATTCAAAAGGTGCCAGAAGAGCCTTCAAATAAGACCACTAGCTGGACAGAAACAGTTCCTTCCTGGCCCTGAAGGTGAATGCCTTAAGACATGGGTTTGATTGCCTTATTACCTTAGTTTGCATAGCTACAGCTGTTATTAGCGGTCATAAAAATCACTCAACTATAAGCGTTCGACTCGGAGGCTACTTCCTGTTGTGAACTCTATAGGCAGACAAGGTGCCAAGTTATGCCATATTGTCTCCTGTTTGCTCTAGATTTACTGCCCTCTCAGCTAATGAAAGCAAAAAGAGGAGGAGCAGATCCTCAACTGAACACCAAATTAAGCTCTGTTGGTGCATACTGTAAACCATTAGGAACAGGGCCTCTCTGTGTGCTGGTCACATTTCAATGGCACGGCAAAGAGGTCAGCTCGTGAGCATCAGGCTATGTACTTGCTAGAGTACTCTGCTGAATGGGATGGATATTTCCTGCACAGCACTAAACATAATCTCAGCTTTTTACATGTACTCTTAGTCTACTTTTATTTTTCCAAGCTAAGTGTGGGTTTGCATCATCTCATTCGATGCAACTTCTATCAGGTTTTCAATCAAAATTGTATTATTTGGCCATTTTCAACCTGCAAGTCTTGAAAGGATACAAACCAAGTGTGGTTTTCCAGGAGCTAGATGAAGCTGACCTAGCATTAGCTGAAGCTGACCTAGCATTTCATTCAAGTGCATACAATGATCTTTCCCCAGTATATGCAATCTGCATTTTGGTCTGCGGGAACCACCATAATCCCTCTTCACTATGACAGCTTTACAATATGATGGTACTCCCACTTTTCACCTCAGGGCCCTTGTACACTGAGAACATTAAGCATGCTGACTGTCCATTCTCAGCTGGAATTTAGTGCACATTCACTTGCGAACTGAGTAATTAATAGCAATGCTCCTCTCTCTACCAGCTAAATAAGGTCAGATGAAGAATAATTTCTCCTCACCATCGACTTTAGATGATACTTCTTTTTAGACAACACTGAGACGTTACTACTTTACTTTTCTCAGATGGCATTAAAAAAAAAATACTGTGATGAGTTTGAAAGATACAGACATGCAAAGTTTCAAAATTGCACAGTTCTGAAAAGTGAATAATAGAGTGGAAGAGGCACTCGCTCTAGTTTGGCTGGACTCTACAGCCCTTCCTGAAAGGGCTCTTTCTGAAAAGGCAGGAGACTTTGGCTGGACTCTGCAGCCCTTTCTGAAAAGGCAGGAGAAGGAACAATTGAACATCCATAACCTGCAGCACAAATGACAACCATTCCTCAAAAGAGGATATTCTTTCAAATTCCATCAGTATAACCCATCATGAGAATTTTGGACAAATAAATAACCACTTGACATCAAGGATTATTTTCTGGTAAACCAGAACATAGATCAAACCAAGGGTAGACTCCATACATCTTTAATGATCTTGTATCAGCCAGTTCCTGTCTAGCAGAAGGGCTGTAAAAGCCCTTGACAAGCAAATGACAGTCATATGCAAAATCTTATGCATCTTACTTAATGTGTTTAACTTTGGAATGCAATGCACAATTTAAATACTGCCAATAATTTACTCTTTACTCATAGGTACACTTTGTGTATATTTTCAAAGCAAAACTTGTTCACAGTACATACACAGCACATTCTTCCAGTTTTTGTTATAAACTATTGTCTGTCTCTATAGCAGATTATTCTGATAGACCTTTACTTTGTGAGACATCTAAGGCCCTTGTCATTTTCTTAATTTCTGCCTCCTTGTAGGCTTATTTCCTAATTTTTACCACTAACATTTGCTAATCTTTATTCTTGTTCCTTTACATAACCCGATCACTTTTCCTGTTGGCAGCCTAATAGACAGGAGAGAACAAAACAAACTACTTTGAAAATTTAAAAGATCTTAACAGTCAAAAGTCAGAGGTTAAGAGAGAATACCAGCTTAAGAAAATTGTCTGAAAGTATACAGTCAAGTCTATAGCTACATTTATTTCTTCTTCATAAATGTCTGCATAAATAACATTTAAATGACACACTTCACCAGATATTTCCTTTTTTCTTTCCTTTTTTTTTGTGCGATACAGCAACAATGAAGATACACTTTATTCTATACTTCACTAGGGTCTAAAAATAAACAGTGATTAAAATTAGAGCAGGAACTGTTGGCTTATATTTTTTTATAAGCAAACAACAAGATTACATTAACTGGCCCCTTGGGAATAAAACAGATTTACAATAGATTTAATTAAATGCATTTAATGAAGTCCAAATATAAGAGCAACAAACAGGCTCATCATCTGAAATGCTGTCTAAACTCCAGCAAAGCATTCTGAACTGTAATAAATGCCTCATGGTTATCTTCAGTTTTCATTTTGGCTTTCAGCACTCCACAGAGAATTTTTATTTGCACATGAAATGTTTTAGATTTTCCCCCTTCAACTTGTTTACTGGGTTTGTACCATAAAAGTTTCAGAAGTTACTTTTAAAGCAATTTTTGAAAGGAAGTCTTTATTCTATTTTAATTAATTTTTAATAGAGCATCATGGACTGATTTTCTGCTCCACAGGGACATGCCAAAAGAAGGATCACTGACTACAGGTCAGTGGAAGTGCAGTGTTGTCATCTGTATAACTGAAGAAAAGGGTTTCACGTGTCTCTTCACAAGGTACACTGTAGGCATCCTGCACAGCCATTTACACTAGGACAAAGAGAATACAAGATGGGCATGAACTAGCTCTAAAATGTAGACCACTATTCCACGTGTATGATAATAAAGAACCAAGCCTGAAACACTTCTAGAACTGCTGCTTAGTGTGCCTTCTTAAGAGGGGCTGGGACACTCCCCCTTCTACAACATTAGCTTTCAGAACTCGGTGTGTTCCAATTCTTTGATTTTCTTAATATCAGCGCAATGGCATACAGATACTAAAAGCAAAAGGCACAATGATGCTCTGATACCAGTGGAGAGAACTTGACCAGAATCTGTCCCGAACTTTATCAGCAATTTCCTTTTGAAAAGCAGCATAGGAATCTTTTCTAGAGAAAATGAAGTGGAAGAAAAAAATATATTTCTGTGTATATATACATTAATACATGCAAACCCAAATAAAGAAACCAGACCAAGCATGCCCAAAATATCAGAAGTGGAATGAATATATTTACGCATTACACCATTAAATTCTCCATACTATTTATGCATTGAACCAAAAATTCAGGGGTAATTCTCCAAATACTTCCCACCACTAAGTTGCTGTGCTCACAATGACCACAGTGGCAGAAGCCACTTAAAACAGGCTCATTTTACCCTGTGACCAACCCAGAAGACTAGAACTCTGAAATACCCGTTCCTGCATAGCATCCCCTACAGACAGTAAGTTTCATGCACACAAGATTCAGTCCTATCCAATAGAAACAGATGATTATGAAACTTCAAGAGAAAAAGTTTACAGTTTCAAAGCTCGATTTTCCAGCAGAAGAGCATTACTGAAGGTTCCCTAGGAGGAAATGGAGCATTGTACGAGGATGACAGGATTTTAGTATTTGCTGGAACTACTTTTATTAGGAATTAAGGTAGAGTGAACAACAAAGGAGATATAGCCTGGACTGAGAATCTTTTTGAAAGAATAAGTTTCAATGATGCCAAAACCTAAAAAACTTCAGAGGTCAATTTAAAACTTCTAGTCTTGTTCTTTCCCAGGGGCTAGCTTTCAAGTGAATCCCTCTGAAGCAAACCCCTTGTTTTCATTTATTATTTCTTTTCAAAAAACACAGTAGGAGCTTGTAAATGGTAAAGTGTATGAACTTTGTGCAGTTGATGAAAATTACAGCTCAAGCCATATTTGAAGATAAAAAAACCCCAATGACCAGGAAGATATTTTTAGTCAGGCTCTTGTGTTTCCAAATTTTTCCCAAATTGTTGTGAACCTGTATAATTTCTCTGTTTCGTAACCCACTCTGATAATGACTCTTCCAGGCAGGCACAGAAAAATGGCACTTCCATATATGAAATGACACTTCCATATATGAAATGACAGGCACTTCCATATATGAAATGACAAGATGGTCCTTTTTGTCCTGAGTGTAACAGAAAAAAAAGGTTATTTTCTCAGCTCTTTGCAAACTTCATAGAACTCAGGCATATCCTTCGACTTTCCTGTACATCTGCTCCTTAACACATAAAGCATGGGACAATAAAGTTTGTTTCCTTCAAATGTATTGCCAAGGTTTAATTTTGATGCTCAAAATATTTTAAGTCCTTTTAAAGGAATGGACCTTAAAATCTGCAAAATATTATACAGTTATTGCTCCAGCTCTCTTTCAGCTGAGTTTACGTTATATGTTTCCTGGTAGAATTTCATTTTTCCCAACTCTGCGTCCATGCAACATTTAAAACGTCTTTGGAGCAAATTCTCTGATCACCTAAGCACAAACCATTCTCTTGCTCTAGCAGAGTTATGACTACTGACAGGTTCTTAGGATTTCTGTGGTACCATTTATGGATTCACCAAGAAATTACGAAGAGTATTTTTACTCAAAATATTCAAACTGGGCACAAGAATACTAGCAGCAATAGCATTAACAAGAATCTTTTTTTTTCCTCACAAATGATATAAAATTGTCCAGAAAATAAAATAGGATACTGAAGAGAAACCAGTTATTTTCCAGAGAAGGGCCACAAAGACCATCCGAAGGCTGGAGCACCTCTCCTACGAGGACAGACTGAGAGAGTTGGGTTTGTTCAGCCTGAAGAAGAGAAGGCTGTGGGGACACCTTATTGCGGTCTTCCAACACTTGAAGGGAGCCTACAGAAAAGCTGGGGAGAGGCTTTTTAAAAAGGCATGTAGTGATAGGACAAGGGGTAATGTCTTTAAACTAGAAGGGGATAGATTTAGATTAGACATTAGGAAGAAATTCTTCATGATGAGGGTGGTGAGACAGTGGAACAGGCTGCCCAGAGAAGCTGTGGCTGCCCCATCCCTGGAAGTGTTCCAGGCCGGGTTGGATGGGGCTCTCAGCAGCCTGGTCTAGTGGAGGGTGTCCCTGCCCATGGCAGGGGAGGTTGGAACTAGATGTGCTTTAAGGTCGCTGCCAACCCAAACTGATCTATGATTCTATGATTTCTGTTAAGCATTTGTAACTAATAGGTGCCCTCCTACTCTCTTACACTCAAAAGGAAACCAAGCCATAATAGGCCTCCACTGCCACACTTGCAACCACCTTTACTGGAGAACATACAAGGAATAGGTGCTATATGATTCATATTCATTATATCGTAAAATTCCTAGAGGCCCCAGAACCAACGGACCCTTGCACCAGTACCAACTGTCCCTGCTTCATAGAATCATAGAATCATAGAATCATAGACCATTTTGGGTTGGAAGGGACCCCCAGAGCCCATCTAGTCCAACCCCCCTGCAGTGAGCAGGGACACCATTACCCAGATCAGGTTGCTCAGAGCCCCATCCAACCTGGGCTTGAATGTTTCCAGGAATGGGGCCTCCACCACCTCTCTGGGCAACCCGTTCCAGTGCTTTACCACCCTCGACAAACACCCTTCATAGACAAAGCATTGAGGGGGCAGGGAAAAGAGGCAAACACTCACATTATATGATGAAAGTCATTGAGCAGCAAATGGAAAAGGAAGCAGAGAAACCCACATCACTGAGTTTGGAAAAATCTCATAACCTACATAACCTGCACATACATTACCCCTGTCTCAAGCCCCTTTCCAGAAATCTTGACCTGGCCCTAGCTACCCTTAGGCCAGGTGTCTGCATTTCACCTACTTTTATATAAGTAGTAATAAGTCTTGATAAACTGGTTTCTGGCAATGTTTAAAAGGATCTTTACAAAGGCTCTGAAGTGCAAGACAACACATAGGAGATAATCAGCATCACTACTAAATCCTGGCTGAAAATGGCACTTCCAGGCATTTAGGATTACAGAGGTAAACACCCCTGTGATGACTGACTAGGGAGGAGAATAATGTAAAGCTGGTAACATGAGAACTAGATTTTTTTCCCCTCCAAAGCACTTTTTTACATGAAAACAATATGAAATAATTTATTTAGCACTTACACCTAAAAATAAATAGATAAGCTTTAGGACAGCCTCTGATGCTCTTGTAATGTCACAGAATCCTGGTGGCCAGGAACCCTTAGCTGTGTTGTTCTCCAAAGTCACCTGAATAGTAACTGGTTATATTATTTGCTGAACAGGACAAACTGATAGTTTTGGTTTACACTACTTCAAAGCAAAAAAAAAAAAAAATCAGAAATCTTCCACAAGCTTGCAAACTAAGCCTCAGTTAAACCTGCCTAACACTCGAAGACCCTTTGTGGTGACTTTTGTAGAATCTGGTTCAAATGTGCTTAGAAAGCTTTGTCCACATTTTCCCTGATAGTACTGTCTCACTGCCATGATATACCTGTAAGGTACAATTGAGAATTGTGTCACATCCATTTTTGCCTCCTGCACGTTGGCAGTAAACTTCACACAAATCCTTCAGGGATTGGAGAGACTGATCAATTAAGAACTGATGATATCCGATTATAATATATTTTCTTCTGATGCATTCTGTATAATTTCTTTAATAACACTTGAGTTAATTTTCCATCTTCTATGTTGTACTGCAATAACTGAGAAAATATAGAACAATAAAACACAGAGAAGATTGTGTTTATAGTTTGTGTTTAAATCCAGCAACACTGTCTAGCTCCAGCAGCTTAAGACCTATCAGGAAGGAAGAAAAGCAAAAGTAAACACTATCTAGCAGCTATCCGTCTCTTACAGGAAAGAAAATATCAGTCTATAAGCTTTAAAATAGAAATCTTTTTTCAAAACTAGGCCTAAACTCTGCTTTTAGTGATAGCTTTGACTTTCTTGCAGTAATAAATAGTGCAGTAAAAGGTGTAAGGAAATTGCACTACGACTACTTAGCAACAAGTAAAACATCAGTGTGTTATCACCATTATTCTCAAACTAAATCTGAAACAAAGCACTATACCAACTACTAGGAAGAAAATTAACTCTATCCCAGCCAAAATGAGGACAAGCTGTCACAACAAAAATATTTCACTTGCACTCCCACTCATACAACTATTACCTTGCACTGGCTGCAGCTTAGTCACTCAACATTCACATCTACCAGTCAGACCTGAGATTGTTTGGCTTAGAAAACTGACGTCCTCAGATACATTAATGACATATGTGATGGTGACTCTTGTGCTCCCGTACAAGGGAGAGATACAGATGCTCCTGCCAAGATTTGCTAGTGATATTAAGCACGATGAGCACCAACCAACCCCATGGAAGATGAGAGCTCATTACCTTCCCTTGCCCTTCAACCTTCAGAGCAGTTCTGAATTCAACTAGAGAGGTTATTTGGGAGCGAAAGGTCAAGTGTGATTTCATTTCTCCTCAGAGCAGTTTGTATGGTTTAAAAAAAAAAAATTTTTTTAAAAAAAAAAGATGGTTCCGTTAGCTGGTAGGGGCTCGCCACTGTACAGATTTAATTTTTCCTTATTCTTCATAAAATACAGCTAGGCACATTCAAAAGCTGCTGGACAATCAGCCTCCTGCTTTCACTTGTCAAGAGAAGCTGTTCCAACAGAGTCTTCAGCGTGGAGCCAGACCAGAGGTGTGTGGAAAAAAAAGGCTTCCCCATCCACCAGCCCAAAGAGAAGCTGAGCTCACTTGGAGTGCAAGACACCATATTCACTCCCATCATCACAGCTGTCCTCACACTCTGGCTGATCAGATTCTATAGGGTTGACATTGGTCTCATTCTTATCTGTATTACACCAATGTAGCCATGTCAACGGCAAAGCAATCATCCTGGGGTGAGACAGGAGTTTGGCCTCAAATGTATTTTATCTGGTAACATCCACAATGCTCTGGAATATAAGGGAAACACCAACCACTTTAACTCAAATCCACTGAAATAAAGAGAGCTGTCCCAACAGAGATCTTGATGCTCCATTTCTGATGTCATCTCAGAAACACTTTAGAGAAAAGAAAACAATGGTTTTACATGATAGCTGTGTGGAGTTACATTTAAGTTACATCAGCCTCTAGCTATTTATTCCTTACTTCCCAGAAGCACAGCATAGCATCAAAGAAAAGGCTTTGTCAATTTAATTTTTTGCACAGTAATACAATTCTTCATATTTAAAAGCCCGAATCTTTTTCTAAGCAAAATCAAAGGTTAGAAGAGGATTTTACAAAAGGAAACAAAAAATATTTATGATTATATTCCTAAATCTAATCTTATTTCTATGTCACATTTATGTAAAATAATGTGAGAAATAAATATCTCCGTCAAGAAGACAATATATTGATTAGTGGCTTCTTTGTGTGGTACCCCTCAGGAAGTCTAAAGGGAAACTCCTAAAAGATTTCTAATTCTTTTGTCATCCCCTCCTTCCCTTCCACATCTCAGAATGAGTTACCCCTAGTTTTGTACATGTCTATTTTCTCTCTTCTTGCAACAGATGTTAAGCAAGATACAGGAGGGATATCAGCCATAGGACTGAATCTTTATGCAGCTCTAAAGACTAACATGTTGCTCACATGAATGATTCAACCCAAGAGAGTTTTTAGAAGCCATGAATCTTCACACACTTGAGTAAGAAAACAATTTTTTTAAAAAAGAATTCTGAAATGTAAAACACTTACATTGAACTCTGGCAATGTTGCTGAAACTGTTGGAAAAGCACTCTTCACTAATCTGTTTATTAGAGGCCTCCATCCAAAACACAGCACCAGTCATCTGGTGTTTATCCTTCACCAGGTTCAGGCTCTAATCTAGGCTGTCTCTCCAGCTGCCTCTCAAGGGCCACTTTCAGGATAGAGGGACAAAGAGCTTAAGAGCTGACTAAGTACATCAGTATCCTTCTCCCAGTCAGCCCAGTTACACCTGTGCTGAAAAGCTTCAGCAGTAGTTTCAGGAATCCTAGTCCTAGCTATATACTGGATGTATTTAAAGGAGGCCTTCTGCCTAGAATATAAGATACCAATTGCCTTATGCTATATGGAAGTTTCTCTCTTACTTTTTTTTTTATCCCAATATCAGAAAGAAGGGAATTTTTTTATTGCCCGTATAAACACATAATCCTTTTATGAATTTTTCTAAGCTCTTGGCCTCAATACTATTTCCATGGCAATAAGTTCCACAGAACTGTATGTTGCATGAAAAGCATATTTCTTCTTCTCATTTCAAAATTGGCTGTCTTTTAACTTAACTCTATGTTCTTGTACTATGAAATAAAGCAGAGGCTGATCGTTTTTCTTGCCGATTCTGCGCCACCTTATTTACAGCATGGGAAACAAAGGGACAATTTTGTGTCAATGTATCAGTTTGTCTTCTCCCTCTCTCCATCCCAACTCTACATCATTTTTCCCATTATTAAAACATCTCCCCTCCTCTCAGTTTTTACTTTTGTTCAATGATGCAAGCAATCAGCACAGCTATTATTTCAGAAAAGAAACTAGTCACACACATGGACAAAATCCTTGAGCTACAGAGCAGGGAGGAAACCAAGACTCTAAATCCTCACTAATTGTGATCTTCTGGCTTTCATTAATTTACAGGATTAACTCACTCCTCTAATAGACCACAGATTTCTTCCTCACATCACAGCTGAGTCATGGGGTTTTCATACTCATAGGATAAGCCTACTTAGCTCTTTTCAGCCCATGGGATACCCTTTACCTCTTTCTTCCCTTGGTCACCCTAGTATCATGAAGGGGAAAAGTAATGATTCTAAGGTCATTAAGCCATGCATAAAAATGCCATAAGAGATCAAATCACACCAAAGTAATTCAAAAAAGAAACCCTTCCTACAGTTCACATAGACTTCAGTTTCCCCTCTTGATAACATTAGAGAACCAGTATACAATTGGGTTGTTAGTTGAGGGGATGGACAGGAGGAATGAAATATGAATAGCAACTCCTATAATATACAAATTGAATGATCAAACAATCATGGCAAAATGTCAGCTGATGACATACAGTGACTTTAGGAGGGTCATATCTAATTATTAGTGATGTGGTTTAAAAAGGCTTTTAGTCAGAGGAAAGCTACTTTGGAGATAACTAATGCATGGGGGACAAAGGCAACAGAGATAATTAAGCAGGGATATAATTTCAGTGCCAATGAATTTGTTTGACAATCCATTTCTTGGCCTAGTCAAACAAACTTTGGAAATAAAACTCCTACACTTTCGGTCCTCAGTCTCACTATAGAGTTACTCTGTTGTTAGAGTCCAGGTCACAGAAAAAAAAAAAAAAAAAAAAAAAAACAAACAAACAAACAAAAAAAAACCATCAGTGGGGGGCTGCACACATTTACTCAGCAGCATCATTCGTGAGCTCACAGTAATAGGAACAAAGTTTTCTACTATGTTCAGGGAGCTGTCACACTCAAGACGTGAATCTCATACATTCAGTGACTGTTGGACTTTCAGTGGACATTTGGACTTTGGTCCAAAAAATTCTGGACCAAAACCTAACTGCACAAAGGCAAAATACCTCCTGAATTAGGTATCTCATGCAACCACACACAATTCACTATGAGAACATGGTACTAGAAGAGAAAGTATACAAACCTCCTTCTCTTTTGTTGCTAAGATGCTTTGGCAAAATAGGCCTGACTCTAGGAAGCATGGAATAATTATAGAAGACACCTGTTAGTCTACAGATGGAGCAAGTAGCTTGATTTCTGTACCTTGCATTATATGCTTTTGAAGCTGCTTAAATTACCCTGGCACTGATATAGCAATCATTAACATTTTAGCTTTATCCTGGTGAACACTAAGAAGCAAAGCAGCAGCAAGTGAAACAGAAATAAAGTAGACAGCAGAGACTTGGGGAAAAAAAAGGTTGGAATCAAGCTGGATGAGAATACCTCACACACAGGCATGGGCTCTGTATCTGAACTCTCCATCTTGTGCTCAACTCTAATCATTACCAGTTTCTTTTTAAAAGCCTGTGCCTGAAAGAACTGATGTGTTTTGAGACAGCCGTGACCTAAGTAAACTCCAAACAAATCATTCATCACCGCAAAACTCCAGAACAAGCTGGTACTTTCTCAGAGAACAGTGTTCTTCTAAACACACATTATACATAAAGAGGAAACAGAAAGCACATACTGTAGGCTTTCATCAATTGTACACAAACAAAGCCTTTGATAACTCTCTGAATAGGCTTGAGATCATTACGCCTGGGGCCAAGAGGCTCTTAGTAGTTTAAGATCTCATTTTCCAAACTTTTAGTCAAAAGGATCTTTTTAAGTGCAGGGGAGAAAGAAACACTTTCTTTTAATATCGTTATGTTCACAATACCCCTACTCAAATCCTTACACATACTATCTTTTTCCTTACCAAATTCAAACTTTGCAATCTCAAGGTCTGGAGCAGGAGGTGCTCACCCTACCCACACCAACAGCCACGTTTTCTGCTACCCATCCTTCCCTTTCCCGGCCCACATTGTTCCTGAAACAGTTGGCCTTTTCCAGTTCTCTGGTTCTTTCTTACCTTCCTGTCACTTAAATCTACCAAACATACTGGGCTATTTTTGTTTGTTTGTTTTGTTTTTTTAAATAACCTACTTAAAGACATGAAAAGATTCTTATGCAGATCCAGGCAGGTAACTAGAGGACCAAGGAAATGCCCACCATTTTATGTTCTCCAGCTCACATCACAATGCAATTAACGCCATGCTTTTGGTTTAGAGACACATCAACATGCAAGAACCGTGTGGTTAATTTAAGTTAAAAGAGGGTGCCCATTCTAAAGAGGAACAACTACTTCTAAATAATGGAGCCCTTTTACTCCAGAAAAAGTGTTTGAGTGTAACCAGATTAATCTAGTCACTATTTTGAACTCTTTTCCCTTTGAAAGCAAACCCTAAATCAGTCTTAACTACTAAGGACTCAAATCTATCTTGTTCTTTAATGTGGTGTTTTTGTTTTAGCTACTTTAGCAGATTTGGATAATAAAGTAATAAAAACGTTATGCTTTCAATTTAGTATCACATTCTCTATAAAAAAATTACAAGAAAATGATTTCACCAAGGTATTTGGACTTTTGGTTCCTACATTTGTACTCCAGGCCCAAAGGTTTTTTGTTTTGGTTTGGATTTTTGTTTGTTTGTTTTTTCCAGAAGTGTTATATAATAACTGGTAAGCAACAGAAACATACTTAACACTGTGGTATCCTGTAATTCACATTAGCAGCTGCAGAAATAATTACAGACCTTCTCAGGTAAAACCTCACCAATTTAAATGTGTTCTCTCTGAGCAGGGAAGGATTAAAATCCCTTTGAGTGACAGGGAGATCAACGGAAGACATTGCAAGTGCTAAAAGACAGTCTAATCCCCAGGGTATACAAATGCTACCTGCTGATGATTGAAAGAGCGTGATTTTCAGATTTTGAATCAAATTCTATTAAATTTTGGCTCATATTTTCTTACGCGTATTCAACAGAAAGGGTTCACTTTTACCCTGACCAGGTAACCATTTTAGCATTTCAGTATTCATAGGAGGGTTTTAATGAGCCATGCTTTTTTATTTAAGATAAATCAATTCCCTTTCCCTGCCTCTGATTCCCTGTTTTGTAAGAGGACCCCTTACCAGTAAAATTTGATACAGACTCTTACAGAAAATGGCATCAGCTGTTTATCTGTGAGCCAGGCCTAGGGAACATCACAGGTTTGGGGAATCAGATCTTTGTTTCTGTCTAGTCAAGGGGTGGATAAATATGGTATCACATAAAACGGGGCTGGTGGGGACTGATGGGGTCATCTATGCCATCTCGTAATCTCCAGGTGGGACCAGTTTTGCCTAAACAATTCTTAGCAGCTATTTTTCTGGCTTATTCTTAGGAGACTCCATTGACGCGTTCCCATAATACCTCCATGAAATTATTAGAAAGTTTATTTTACAATATTACTACTTATATGTTTAAAGCCTGAAAAATAGAATACATTACTAACTCTGGCAGTGTATGAACTCACATTTGTTTTACTTACTCCTGATAGCAATTACTCTTTCTGCAAAAGTAGTTGAATCGTGGCATGTCATCGGACTTGCCCTACAGTACTGCAACAGCTGAGCCCTACAATATCACAACACTTTTTTTTTTTTTAATTTTGTTTTTGTTTGTTGGGGGGGTGGTTTGGTGGTGGTGAGGTTGTTTGTTTATTTCTTGGGGTTTGGGGGTGGGGTTTTGTTGGTTTTTTGGTTTTGTTTTTGCTTTTTTTCCTACCAGAACTGAAATGAAAGTTGTAATTCATTCCCCATAACAAGGTTGAAACTTTAGGCAGTTTGGAAGGGAAGATCCTAGAAAGGGAGTAACATCCTAGAACTTAGAATAGTAGGAATATTTTTTGGTGCCTAAAATTGCCATAAGTAAATTTTGAGCCACAGAAATGTTACTTCCAAGCTAATGTTTTCTCTTTTTGGTGAGACTTCAAGGAAGAAAACACAATCAGTTTTCAAAGTACTCAACCATTTCTGTCAAGTTATCTAGACTGTCTAACAAAAGCTAATTTACAATGGGAGATGTCTACAAACAGGCGCCATTAAGTCTAGAGCCATGAGACTGACTTCTCCCTGGACATCAATTTAACAAGATTATGATGTAGAAGGGTACTGTACCTCTCTGTGTGAAGTGCAAGGCTTTTATTCCAAGAAGTTATTTTCTATTCCTCTTGGCTAATGCACAGTGAGGTTTTTCTAATCACTGTTCTTAAGGGAAGGCAAGAAAATTTAATTAATATATAGACATTCACCAGTAAGTAACTATTGCCTCTTTTTTTAATTCACCTTCAAATCAAGAAGGGTTCTAATTAATGTGAGTTAACAGATTCATCTTCCTAGTGCTCTCCCCCAGCAAAGTTTTGTAAGAGTAAGTGCATAATAAAAAAAAATATATTTATATGAGAGAGATCTAAAATGTTCTGAAAATGTATAGGAAATAAGATTGGTTTCTGTACACAAAAGCAGAGAAAGCAAAGCTTGCATCTTCCTACTACTTCAAATTACAAATAAATTAATTTTCAAAGTCTTTCTTCTTACTTGACTAATTCGCAATCTGATACAGATACTACATAACCAAACACTAAAATCCTGTCAATGTGTTTAAAGACAAAACTATCATTATTACTCCTTGACTGGACAATTAAATGTGACACTTGAGTAAAGTGAGAATTTTAACATCTGAAGGTGGAATCGTAGAGAGAATATAAAACTTATTATCAACAGAGTCCATCACAAACCAACATTGCTAGGTTTATTTGTGGGGTTTTTTTTGTTTGTTTGTCTGAGTCTTGGTTTGGCAGTGGGGGTGTTTAGGGTATTTTTTGGTGGAGGGAATGTCTTCTCTATTTCAAGGTTATTGAAAGGAGATGGAAATTGTAGACAACAGTCCTTTATCTATATGGAGCCAATCTACAGGATCAGTCTGGAAAGTTTTGAATATTAGATTTTCCTTAATAAGCATTTTTAAGATAAAGCAGGCCATCTAGGAGCTATGAACATTATTAAAGAGTAAACAAAAAAAAGTTCACAGATGTACCTAAAAGACTATGAATGTAATAAAAAGAAACCAATTTTCCTAATACAAATAATAATTATTCAATTTTTTTAATGTGCGTTCTTTGTTTAGTTTTTTTTCTTAGAGCAAACTTAGATCAGTTTTGGTTTTTTTTTCTTAGATCAAACTATGAACACATACTGACCTGCCTAAATGTAATTCAGGTTCACTAGAGCATAAATCCGCAAAACTATTAAGTCACATATTTTCCAGATAAAATAACAGTGGTTCACTTCTGGTTTTACCAAGTCTTCTTCTGTGCATGACAATATCTTAATGCTTATAAATAACATTACTTTTTTTCTGGCTGCAATATGAATTACTCATACCGATAAATGTTAAAGATTAATTTAGGGATCTATCTTGCAATCTGTTCATAACTTAGTAGAAAGACCAACTTCCAAAGATGTTTATGTGCCTAACGAAGCCAACAGGAATGGCTGGGAGAACTCAAAGAACCAGCTTGTGTTGCAATCTGCAAATGCTTGGGCACTCTGAAAATCCCACCACCTGCAGCTAGGTAAGTGCTCCTACCTCCCATCATAAAAGCCCCTTCTGTGCCAGGTGATGCGTGTGGGTTCTACAGGTACTTATGTGTGTGGTATACCTGAAAACAGCAGACCAAAGGGGAGGAAAAGAACATGCTGAGAAGTATATGAAAATCTCACCAGAACTGCTGAGCTCCGGAGAGTAGTGGGCCTGTTGAATCCAAGAGGATTCAATAAAAATTCAAAGCACCAGGAATCAGTTGAATCTGCAGAAGGCCACCAGAACACACCAGTATCATATCAATGACTGTAATGCCTGCTGATGCACACATGATGAACCAAAAGACCTTCTGTGTACTTCCTGAATAGCAACCCAGAAGTCACTGGTGCACGAGTGTCACTTTGTACTTGTGAGTAAATAAGCGTTGTTGGCTCCCAGCTCTTGCTCCAATCAAGTTGTATGAGCAAGAGTGAGCAAGAGAGAACTGTGAGAGGGAACAATTCCATATACTGTATGAATAGTTATCTGCTATTAAAAACAACAGTTTGGTTCTATTATTCATAATAGCTGAATTAATAAAAGGTGTTCTAATTAATACTGGTTGTGATCTGTGTCTCCCCCAACACAATCCCCTATCAGAGAAACAGGAATTTATAGCACTCCTTGTTCTAATGTTCACTACATGAATGGCTCTATTTCTACCCAACAGGAGCAAGCAGTGTTAGCATACCAATGCAACCTTCAATAGGAAGAAAATTAACATGTTCTGTTATTTTAAAATACTTACTTGATAGGGATATAGTGTGATGCCATTTGTTCTTGACAAAGACCAGGTGCCGTCTAGGTACTGATGAGCCTGGATAGCCACAGAGTTGAGAACATTACCATTGCTAGGGCTGGTAGCCATTTGAAAGCTGACCTTGGCTTGGTGTCCAGGAGAGCCATTTTTCTTCTCCGCTCCATTGACAATTCCTAGACTGTTGGGTTTTCCACTATGTTTGTTGGCAACAAAGCCTGTAAAATTAGGTGTAGCGTAAGGAGCAGGCATGTATGCCCAGTCCCTGGGCTGCAAGCTGCCCATGTGCCGGGGACTCACTAACGTGGGGATATTGGATAGAGGTGGGGGAGAACCTGGCGAGGCATCATAATGTTCTGAGTTGGAAGCTTGCTCTAAGGTCAGCACCATCTGAATGGCCTCTTGCTTTAACTGGTTCAGGTGCGTGGCACAAACGTCACATCTGTTGTCCTTCTCATTCCATGCCTTACGAATGGTATTGGGAACTTGGAGCTTGTCATGAATCACCGAAGAGAAACCTGGGTCCTAAAAATCAAACAGAGAAGGGAGAGGGGGGGACAGGAGAGAAATGTTTAACCATGGTCACCACAGTGAAATATTATTACTGCTGATTATGCATTTCAAAAGCCAATTTATGAGATAAGCTTAGAATGCAAACAAAGGCCATTAGATACAGTCAACATATGCCAGCAGCAGAGCTGAACAAAAATGAGAAACTAGATTGAGTTTGAAAGAAAAAATTCTTTTACTTTTACTGATAAGTGGCAAATATTATAATTCCACTGCAAGCTTCAATGCATGGCAGAGAATGAATTAACCTGCTTCACACCACAGCACCTAATTTCTGGCTTGAGTGAAATCTACTCTTAGTTACACAGGTGAGATCAAGAGCAACTCCACTAAAACCAATGGGCTTGTAGCAAGGTTCACAAATCCATCTACTAATCAATGCCAGCTTTTGGTATTCAGAACACAGAGGAAATACTCTGCAACAAAAATGTAGGTTTTCAAAGCCTGGCTGTTAAGAAAAAAAAAAAAAAAAAAAGTACCATCACACTCTCAAAATCTTTTTTTCAGAATTCAAAACAAATGAATATTTGGTACAGTTTAAGAGCTTTTCAGCATTTCATTTACCAAGATGTCATGGTTTAAGATAAAACTAGCTCAGTCCTGGCTGAAACCAGGAAATAAGAATACACTTTTCAGGCAGAAAAACACAACCATTTCTGTTAATGAAGTGTTCTACCACTATTCTGAGTATCTGCTGATACTGTATAATAAAACAATAATTTTATTTAGCAAATAGAACACATACAGAGTCAATAACTTGTAAAGAATTGTCTTCTTGGAAAGCATAGTTTTGGTGCAAAACCACATGATCAGGTTTAAAACCTTGTGACTCATATCCTTACCTCAATAACCACCAGTAGTACTCTCCACAGAGCACTATGCCACCCTGATCTGACTACCATCATTGAATGTTGACCTAAACTGCAAAGTGCTTCAGTATGTTGTGAAGCCAAACAGCAGTCTTAGCAGGGCTTATCACCAAACTTGCCTAGTTCTTTCAGTATCATGCAGTCTTAGAAATGCACAACTATGATGTGTGTTCCACAGAGCAAACGATGACAGTTATGTGACAGAAATATTTCTTGTGCAGTTATGTGATGGAAATATTTCTTGGAAATTTCACACTACATTATTGTGATTTTACAGTCTAGGCAGCGCAAACTTCAGCTTCCCCTCCTTAAGTTTTGGAGACTTACTGATGGATTTTCTTATGGCTCCTCAAAAAGATTTACATTCAATAGTATAAAAATTCCACCCTCCCCTCCCCCCCCCCCTCCACTCTTGTGGCTTTCCCCCCCCACCCCCCCCCCCTTCATCTTTGTGGCTTTATCAGACTTAGCAGCAAACTGAAATCAGGCTGGAAAAGGAGCACGGGGGCAGGTCACACAAATAGACACCACCCTTATCAAGTAATTTGATGAACCCCATGCCATCCAAGATAGACAAATTTCATGTCTTGATAATTTGGCTGTGCTGGGAAAGGATGGGCAGGGGGTATAATATAGGGAGGGAGAGAATTCATTGGTAGAGGGTCATATTCATTATGATCCATCTTTATTATATACTCAAGCATTTTATTTTCACTGTTTAACTACCGTGAACAGCTCCTCAGCATGCAATGATTAATTGATTCATAAATCATGATGCCTCTTTATGCACAGCAGCAAAATAGCAGTTCTAGCCCCAGAAGCCCAAGAGAGTCATATAAGCTGATGGGAAACAACAGGAGGCTGAGATCTGATCAAGCCTCAAGCTGGTCATTTCTATTCTTTGCACAAAGGGGGTCACAGCATCAAAGTGTGTCAGGAAGGCAGGAACTGGATTCTGCACCAACCCTCCTCCCCCTTAACCTTCAGGAAAGGGCCTGGTGGAAATCAGGGGGAAAAGCAGGATGCAAAAAGATGTCAAATCTTATTTTCCATCCCAGACTATAACTAGGTCAACAGATCACATCAGATATAGGCACCCCATCCATGATGCCAGGTAGGCAGGGAAAGGACACACCATTTTTACCATAATGAGCTAGACTAAGCTACCTATATAGCTGAAATGAGGTGTGAGTCTTCTTTCCAGGCTGCTTCACTTCAGTCCAGGCAAAAATCCTTGCCAGCTCTTCCTTCAGCTAGTTAGTGCCACAGAGCTACTTGTTCTTTGAAAGTTAACTTCCCTTAGGCAACTGGGCTTGAACCCAGGTAATTATATACAACATTCAGACCCAGCAGCAGTTCGACATGGAAATTCCTGGATACTATGATAAATATTCCAAGGAAATAAAGCCTTCTCTAAAGTAAGCAAATGTCAGCATGATATAAATACTCAAGTAGCACACCAGCTTTAAAGAGTGCTGGACAGCAGTGAATTCAGCTTCATCTCAGTGTTAAAACAAACATCAGATCATTCTCTGATACAACAATAAACAGAGAGAGAGAGAGGGAGGGAGGGAGGGAAGAAGGAAGACTGTTCCTCCTCAGGAGGAGAAAGGAGGAAAACAGGCACAACCTGAATTGATTACTCCCAGGTTTGGCCCTATTAATCTCTGACTCCACTAGATGGATAGCTCAACACTGGATCCAAGTCTGGAATATGAAACAGAAAAGCCTACAGGACAGCAAATAAATTTGGAGAAACTCAGGTTCCAGAAACACATTAGTCACATTTTGTTCTCAAAACAAAATGGATAGAGCCTAAAAGAGAGTTTACTTTCTAATTCTGCGCTGGGCAGCTCCACTATAACTTCATAGAAGAATCAGCCGACAGGCTTGCAACATGAGGCCAAAGCCAGACCGTCACTTCACCATTGCTTGAATAGCAGGGAAATGCAGCTACATGACACTTTCTGTTTCAGTAGTTCATCTGCAAGCAATCATCTGTGCACATTCCCCTAGGAATGCTTATTAGTTCAATAAACAGTATCTTGTCCGATAGGTATATGACAGTATCTTCTCCCATATGAAATAGTGATGGGCAAGCCTCACTGGGTAAGCACTTAGAGAGACGCACTAAGCAGCAGGAGTTGGAAAGGTTAGACTTGCTACTGAAACTCATGAGGTCTAAGAAACTCCACACTCTCTGGCATGAGAGCAGATTTGCTTGTGAAATCTGAGGTTGACACTGGAAACACCATTTATATTTTGGCACTCTTTTCCAGTCCTGACAGAACAAAGTACAGTAACACTGAAAACTGAAACAGAACTTCAAAAATCACAAAAGAGTTTGGTTTGAGTTCAGGGCAAAGGTTCATGATGGTTTCTTTTATTGCTGTAATGGTTCACCCATCTTTAGTATAAACAGCATTACTATAAACTCCTATTCCTATAATAAACAAATGAGCTTTAGTGCAAGGAGCCTTTTCACGTCACCTTTGAGTTTTCAAGCTCCAGTAAACACCAATTCCAGCTATGTTTAGTTGTTCATCTTCTCTACTGCAACCAGCTAGTAATGAATCCCTCATCTTTGGTGCTGAACTAAAAACCCATATGGGAAAGACAGAAGAGGGAATTAAGTTTTGCTTTATAGAGATCCATCATAGACAGGTATGCTGAGGAATTCTTGCTTTACCCAGTGAAAATGTACCCATCGAACAAGCACTAGTTAAGAAAATCAGTATTCAGAAATACTGAAGTGCACAGACAGCTATACGAGAGAAAATGCAGTCCTGACCTCATGGGGGAGGAGGAATGGCACTGCTATAAGATCATGTAAGGTAATGCAGAAGCATCCTTCTCTTCTCTCCCTTGGTAAATCTGTACCTCGCTGTAAAGTTTTCATAACATTTTAACTCCATTACTAAGCCAACAGACTGCAAAGAGAATAACCCTTTCCTTCCTGCTACCCAGCTTGGTGCTCATCTTCCCCAACAGAGGAAGCACACAGCCACTTTCCGCATGAAGCACAGTTTGTTTCACACATACATTTACACAAAGCTCACCAGGAGACATGATAAAAGCAGGCAGAGCTCAACTGGTGGACAGAGGCAGGCAAGAAATAGGATGAGTAATTTGCACTTTTATGAGCTATGTGGAACCTAGTTAATCATAGATTCATATACATATACCTCATACACATACTACTTTTTTGCAAACATACAGCAGGCAGATGCTAATACGGGACATATACACAAAGACACTGTGCACAACTGTATTTGATATGGTCAACTACAGCCTACTCAAATTAGACATTGTAACCCTATGTCATGACTCTACCTCTGAGGAAACTCAACTATACAACAGATCTCCAGACCTTCTTATCAAATTGTGTTCTTCAACACCAATATTATTCTTTCCTCTTCAGGGAAAACCAGTCAATACTAACTAAATCAGAGAAGTCAGCTTCTGCTTGAAGATGCTCACAGAAGACTTGTGGAGTTCTTTTGTTTCTGAAAGGGCCCAGGCAGCAATGACTGCTGGTATGTAATCCATCACACAAGGAGGGAAGTAGGGGAGAAGTAGGGGAAAGCAACGATCAAAGTTCTGCCCAGGAAGAAGTGTGTTTTCCAGACTCTCACTCTCCACAGGCAGGGAGTAAAAGAACTAATTAAGAAACATTAGTAGGAGGGAAGCCTTAACCCTGATAAAAAACACATGTTTTAACATGACCCTGCAAACATTTCTGCTCTAAACACTGTTAGACCATGGTTGGTCTGATGAGGGGGGAATGTCTCTTCTGTTGTCCTTTCTCTCTTGAGTGTATACTTTCCAGCCCAATAACGGGATTATACTTGTAAAGTTACTTTCCTGAGGCACTTGGGCTATTTTCCAAGTGACTCTGCATCCTAACTTAAACATATCCTATCATCTTCTAAGCTACATTTCAGAGATTTGCTGTTTTCAGCATTCTGGAGCCCCAACAGTTGAAAAACAGCTCCTCACTGTTACAATGGCACCGCTTCTGTTAAAGCGAAAGTGTGTTCAAATAAACTGAAGTCAATGGGAGTTTTTCTTCAAATAAGCATGACCAGATACGCACTACGACTATAAATTGGTACCATCAAACTAAGCTGGGAACTCTTGGGTAAAAATCAGTTAGCTTTGCTAAGTGAAGACTGAATCATCTGCATTATCTAAGGTAGACTGATCCCTGCCATCACAAGCAGTGTTTTGGTAAGTAAAAGCCAAAGTTGCATGTAAGCAAGACCAAGGAAGCAGTGAGGTAGTATCCCTTTTTCTATAGCTCTGTATCTAGCAACTCACACACCTTCTCTGGGCAAGATCACACCGCCTTACCCTCTCTTGTCACAGATGACTTTCCTCATGCCCAACACATCTTCTTCACATAACCTATCCATTAGCGCTTCCAGTTGAGCAAATTAAACTATCTTACCTCCTTTGCTAGAAAAGGATAACGTATTTACCTTTGTCCTCTGAAAGTCTCTCCTTCCCCAGGAGGAACATCCCAACATAAGTACCGTTACTACATGTTGGGGAGAGGAGAGAAGAGGCAATCCTGAACTAGAAGGCTGTAAGTAGGAGAGACAGAGATCATGAGGAAAATGTAGTGGAATAAGAAAGAGGCCTTTTACATCAGCGTGTTTCCAGCAGACCCTTGCAAAGAGACTGTTTTACCAACTGCAGTGAAATACTCTGCAGTGTAATCATATCCCACCTCTCTATTACCATTTTTGTCCCTCAAAGTTGAAGAACCTCTTTCTGCTGTTGACTTGAGCCTTCACTTCCAAAAAGGCCATAAGAGTGCTCCCCGTCCTAGTCAGTATCCCCAGAACACGTCTCGGGGACCAGTTCTTTTCAGGGAGAAAGAAAAAATGAAATCTTAATCCTGTCTGGTGTAGCCCTCACAACATTATTATTTTCAAGGTGTTTTTCTTGAGCTGGCACATACTACTGACATCTGGACTTTTACAATTTAACATTTGTCAGTATAAACTAGCCACTCTACAGCCAGAAAAATGTGGTCCTTTGGTGTAGGCTCTCTGTTTCCTTATCTGAAAAGGACAAAGTCTGAGCAAGGCTCACCTTACAAACTTGCCGCAACAGGAAGCAAAAGAGAGAAAACCATGGAAAAACAGAAGGATTAAAAATGGGGAGGAGGGACAGAAGAAGTGGAAAAACAAAAAGCGTTTTCTAATTGCTCCATAGATTGGTTTATGGCTTTGATGATGGATCAGCACTGATGGACTGCAGCTGTACACATCTGGCACACAGGTGTTTGTGTTAGCATTTGACAGCTAGACAGCAGCCAGATTTTTAATTGGGTTGGGAAGAAGAGTTGAAATAGCAGCAGGAAAATCTAAATATACATTCAGTGGTGTAAATCCAAGCCTTGCCCAACGAGCTCTGCTATGCAGTTGTCTGAGGCCACAGCAAGCATAGGGTATCCTGTAGGGAAGCTCCTTCTACAGCTATGTGGTAGACAAACTCAGCTGTTGCCAATGGGGCAGAATTTGTCAGCACCCTTTTTATAGCACAAAGAATAGAAACAATCACAGAATTGCAAAAGCCTCGTCACTTGTGCTGGAAAAAGCAGCTCCATTCTCTCCTCATTGCTATGTATTTTCCTGCCCGTACACTGAAGGATTGCATTTGCTTGCTTAGCCACCAGAGCACACTATGAGCTTGTGTTCAACTGATTATTCACCTTGACCCCCTAGTACTTCTCTGCATCATTGCTATAAGCAGCCTCGGGTCATGCATGCAACTCAGATGTATCACAGTTGGATTTTTGCTCAAGTTTCCAGTCACCACACAGAACTTGGTTGCTATTGCTGCCTCTTCACTCAGTTGGGGCCAGCTACAAATTTGACCTATTGTTAGAATGAGATGCTTTCAAGAGCTTACAGTTAGCTTTATCGACCAAATGTTTAGTCTTACTCCTCATCAATATGACAAATGCAATGATACCTTTTTCCCACAAAATCCTTCTGATTGCCATTGACAAAAAAACTGTTCTTTATTGTTGATATCCTGTTACCCACCCTTTCAAACCCATCTGGGATAAGCATGAAGCATGACTGACCTATCATTACATGGGCCAGACCTGTTAAAATACTGGAATAATGTTAGTTTTCCTTTGATCCTTTCAAACTTCCCCATTATTCCAACCTTTGATAAGCATCAAATCAACAGATCACTTCAACCTCTTTGTATAACCAGGCTACAGTAGCAATTACTGTTCTGACACACCTCCACATTTTCAAAGTTTAGCTTGCTTTTCCTGTGAGAAGAGCATTACAGTTCTTTGATGAATGCCAGCACTGAGCTACTATTGACACTGTAACCAGTGACTTCTCAAGCAGTTGTTATACCTGAAGAATGGCAGCTAAACATCACAAGTGTGAAGGTTGGGACAGTATTTGTGACACCTATATGCTTACTGTTCTCCTGATTTATAAAGGGGTTTGCAGGAAGCTGAAACCTCTTGTAACTGCTTTTCAAACATGAGAATCATACCCCTTTTATTTTAGGCAAACAATCATTAGAAAAAATATTGTGTTTTTTACTTCATAACATAGCATTCTCAAAAGAGCTATTCAGTACGTAACATTTTTTTATCAAATCTGTTCAGCTTCAGCACATCTATAATTGACATGCATCAGAGAATCAAAAATGTTGTCCTATTCAGCTTACTTTTGTACCCTTTTTGTTTAAACCACTTCTGCACGCTCACTGTTATGCTTTTCTCTCCACTCTAAGAAACATCAGTATCTTTAGACTGCATGCAAGATCACTGTTGAAGGGGTGGGAGGGGAGGCAGGGAGGGGAGGGGAAAAAAAATGCAATAGACTGATAGAGGTTAGTGGTGGCTTTTACAATGGGTAGAGAGTTTTGCCTTTGCATGTCCAATCTTCCTTTTGTTGTTTAGGTTGTTTGTTGTTTGGTTGGTTTTTAAATTCACTCAGCTTTTAGAAACAATTTTACCAATATCTCCACTTCACATTGAGGTGCCAGCCTGACTCATCCAAGACGAATGAAAGGTAGCTCTGCTATGGTCTCCTCAAGCAACACTCATTTAGTATCTCCTCTCTGGTTTCTTTTCTGCTACTATCAGATTTCCACCCTTCTCAACTTGACTGAAGAGAAGTTGGAAAGGTCAAGGATATGGACTGACTGGAATTAGAGCATTGCAAGCCTTAGTAAAGCACTAATTGTGGTCAATTAAAACCTGAGGAGTTTTACTGCAGTTTAACAAAGCCCTTTGAAAGTCACACTTTAAATTGACTTTCTTTTATGTCCTTGAATATGAAAACACTAGGCAACCCAAGTAATCTTAGTAAAACTGCAAGTAAAAGTAAAATCCTGCCCATTTTATTCAAATCAGATGGAGCTTATCTGTGCGCCATCTAGGAAACAGAATGAATTTTATTCCTAGCTACTGGGAAAGTATATCACAAAGACAACAGCCACGACACAGTAATAATGATCTCTCTCCCATGTACATTCACAGAGATGTGAAAAATGAAATGTATTTGCCTCTTCTCTGTTTCCATTTGGTATTAAATAGATAACATTGTTAAAAACATGTAATTTGGAAATAGGAGCAAGTCTCCCCTCTGCGCTGATTCTCAAATCTTTGTAGACACGGAACATTCCGAGCCGAATATAAACCTGCTCTTATCACAGCAGCAGTCACCTCTCACACTAGTATTGACTGGGGATTTCCACCAGCTTTTTATCCCAACTGAAATAAAGAACATGCACCTCAACATCTGCAGAGTTGTTACATGCCTTCTTTAGGAGCTATTTCCTTCATGTGAATGCACCCAGGATCAAGCAACCGGGCAGTGTGAAAACTAGAGGGTTAGTTAAGACCACGGAGAACAGCCCCAGATCACTGTGCTAACCTTCAGGTTGGAGGGCAAGAAGATGAGATACCTACTTGAAGCTAGTGGTGCAAACTGGGGAGGGGGATGAAGAAAGAGGATAGGAGAAATCAAGGCAATGATCTATGAAAGGATTTTTTTACCAACTAATTTCTGATATAAATAATTTGAAGGTGTACTGATGAGGTCAGCAAAGACACGGAATTGCTGATGTAGAAGGAAGACCACAACATCTCAATTAATGTGTTGTATGACACCCTGCTTTCCCAAAAGACTTCATGCTGTGTTTCAGGTGGACAGAAGTTGCCTAAGAGCAGCCATACATAAAGAGTAGCTTTGAGGTTTGACAGCACCTGTCTGAAACAACCTCCTTGACACGTACCAGGCCTGCAGCAGGCTGCTGCTTTAAGTAGTAGCCACATACCAGGTGCTGACAGCCACTTGCTCCACAGGCAGCTAATGTCCCCTGCTGTCTCGCCATACAGGCTCTCACAGTCTCACTTCAATCTGCTAAATCTTTTCCCCCCAGTAACATTTGGCCTGTTATCATTTCGCACCTCCTTCTCACCCCAAGCCATGCAGCCACAAAAGGGCTGCTCCACTTGCTCCTGCCTCAGGATTCTTCAAACACCCATCATAGTCAAGATCAAACTACACCATTTCAGTGACTCAGTCTCTTGGAAATCCCCTTTTTCCTCAGAGAGGGAAAAGCACCACCATCCTGTTCCTATCCTGCCAGCAATACAATACCCATGCTTCCTCCCCTGGTACGTGCAGCCTTTTGCCGTCCAGCCTCAGGCTCACCAGGCTTATCAGGTGCGCAGCTCCCAAACTCAGCAGGTACCCTTTGACCCTCCTCCTGCCCCTCAGCTGTGATGCCCTCCCTCAGTCCGCACACTAATCCTGCCTCCAGGTTACGTGAAACCACACTTACCACCTTGGATCTGCATGACATTATTCATTACTTTTATTAGCACTTGATTTTGTTTTTATTAACAATGTGAACTAAAAAAAACCCCAGCGCAACCCATTGAAAGTTTATTCTAACAGTTTTACATTATCTCAGGGTAGGTTACGTTTGCTTGTGAGAGCTCCTCAGCTTTGATGTAATACCAGATGGTAACCAGATATAGTTTTTGTATTTATAGCTGTTTCCATTAACACAGCTATATTAAGAGCTTGTTAATGATCTAATTATCAAATTTTCTAATTATTATTTTGCTTAATTTCTTTTGTGTGTATAGAATTACTTGTAATTATTGCCTGTGATCCCTGGAACCCCTAAAATGAGATGTAACATATCAAAGACTTTTCTTTGGAAGTGAAGCTTGTATATGTAAATACATTTCTCTCTAGAATTTTATCACTTCTGATGCCCCCATATTCTACACATCTCATGTACAATACTTTAGATATATTGATACTATTTTTATGCTTGTACAAAAATATTACAGACATACAAAAACAAACAAAAATGCACCACAAAAGTTAAAATCTTTATCTTGGAGGGTGCTGAGTGCCCCAACCTCCATGCAGTCAAAGAAATCTAAGAGCATTAGAGCAGCCATGAAAGAACATTTATTCCACCCAGTATACAGAGCAGGAAGCAGGAGCACACCTCAGCTTTTCAGCCAGGAATAATTTCAGGAGCAAAGTTGTCTGCAGTTTTCACTCCAGTTGCAAGATCAGCTTACATTTGGTTAGCACGGTATAAATATTTGGGGTAAGCAAAGGGGAGGAAGATGAAAAAATTAGATCCCAAAAACACTAATGAAAGCAACAACAATCTGCCAACTCTCAGTGGGAAAAGAATTACACTGTCATGACTGTCTCACATACAGTACGAGGATAAACTGCAGTGCATGGGACACCTTTTCACCAGGCAAAGCTCTGTCTCCAGCCTTGGGGCAGTTGCACTGTTTAACTATGCCAACACAGCTTAAGTGGCAGAATGTGTGTTATGAAAAGCCTGTAACACAGACTTTCTCTTAAGTCTGCTGCAAACATACCTGCTAAATTTTATTAAACTGTGTCCGTGTGTGACTTTCTACATAAACTAATCTGTATACTTCAGCATATGCTTCAGCTCCAATTCAGCAGACTGTCTGCATCTCCTGAGGTAGAGATTGCACGGGATTTGGTATTTTGTGCCAAGGGTACGTGACAGAGACTGGGTTTGAGGGGCTGAGGACTGCAGAAAGATATATGAGAAAGATAAGCAGCTGTGGTTGGGATGGAAACTGTCAGGCTGCTGAGTGTGGCTTTACATGAGAAGAGGGCTCCAACTCCATACACTGTGGCTTTTACAGATGCCAAAGGACCTGCTTTTGGCTGCTCCATCGCAAGGCGATCCAGAAGGCACCTACCACACCAGCACTGACTCAAGCTGACACAGCTGCATGATGCAAGGATGCTCAGAGGGAAGGTCCTGGCTTGGATCCAGAGGCTGATGGGTCACTTGGCTGCTGGGCATCTGGTGATGTGAGTAAAGCAGAAACCTTCGCAGACCTGAAGCCCACTGAAGTTGGTACAAAGCACAATATGATTCTGTGGGCCTTGGTCAGCCCCCAGGGAACACTGCTGCTTCTGAACACTTACAGCCAGGAGCAAGCAATGTGGTCTAACATTTACCACGGCACTTCTCCAGGCTGGTAAATGCTCTGTTTCAATACATATCTTTACAGTCAGATTTGTGACATTAGGGGAGCTTTGGAGTACAGCTAATAACCTGTTCTTGTTGCCACCTATTAAAAGAGAACATCCCAAACTCAAAAAAGTAGGCATCGTTTCAGTTCAGGACTACTGGGTTTGTTCAAAAGTGCTCACACTGTGCAACCCCAGGCTGTCACAGCCTCCACAGCCTGTATCCCATCCTCCGCACCCTCACAAAATCCCAAGCAATTCAAATGGTGGAGGATGCAGCCGGGCTCAGTTGGAAAGCGTTCTCACCAAGGTCTCAATGAAAGCATTCAGAGCTGAAGGAGGCCAAGCACTCCCCTCCCTATATCAATTCACTGAGAACAGAAGCCTCAAGCCCTCGCTGTGGGACCACAGGGGACAAGCACATAATAAGCCCTCACTGCCAAACAGCACAGTGTTGCTGGCCCCCCATGACACTGATCTACAAGTGTGGGCTAAAAACATGCCTCCCCCACTCTCACCACAGCTCACGTTCTACCCTGAATAAGCTGACTGCTGACAAGCCCAAGAGGGGATCAGCCTCTTGACTTGTGTGGTCTGATGAAGTCTAAGATTACAAATCTTTTTCCAAATAGTCCCCAAGTGAGCTGGAGGGGGTGGGGGGGTGGGGTGTGTATAGAAAGGGAGGAGCAGGGGAGAAGCTTCCAGTTGAGCCTCGTAACATTAGCCAGCCTCTAACCAAAATACAATGTTCCTCAGGTTACAGTGTCAGCTGAAAAGCTCTCTAACCAGCGTGGACGATAATGGATTTCCAACCTTTGTAAAGATTAAAGGCACTGATCATGACTTCAGACTAATACAGAGCTCCTTGTGTGCCCACTCACAGCATAATCAATGGGGAAACGGGAATGGCATCTGAAAGGATGAAGCTATCAGTTCTAGAGGTAGCCACTGCCACTATGGCACTGCACTTGAAAGACACTGAGTAAGACTACCCACCCTCTACCTCCTGCAATTAATCTACAGAGCAACCTTCTGTAAACTCAGGCTCCAGGTTCTCCACTACTGATTCAGCTCTATAGATTAAGAAATCAAAACCAATTTAAGAAAACTTTGACATACCTCCTTAAATCAAAATGATTTATGATCAGTAGAATAACCCAGTGGCTTCTCAAAACACCTTGTAAGATTTTCAGCAACCACTGATTAAGTAAACATGCTCTAAAATCTACATAATTCATGCAGCCTGGAAAAAAAAAAAAAAATCTATTTTTTATTTATTGGCAGACAAGCTGACATCTGATTTTTAAAAAAAAGTCATCATCCTGGGAAAATGCTTCAAGGAAAAAACTGCAGGGAAAGGCGAAGCAAGGACTTGTTTTGTACTGGCTTAAATTTGTCTGAATAGCTGAAAGCTACATATCCAGAAAAAAAGTAAAGAAATCTAACTTTAATTGTGAGACAGAAAGCTCTCCTACCATTGCATTACCTTATTTTCCTCAGTTTTATTTCCAGAGTCTGAGTCTCATTAATTTAAATCTAATATTATTCTCTATTTACCCTTCATGCATCTATCTCTACTCCTTCCAATTCACACAGACCTGGACAGTTCCTTCAGAGATTGCTTTGTTCTTTTCTGAACTAGATGGGGCATAGGCTAAGGAGTAGAGCCTTGGAATTAGCACCAAACCTCGTTATTTCTAACGCTGTAGCAGAAGAGCTGCACTGAGATGGAGACAGGAAGGCAGAAGCAGTCTGGGTAGATCAGCAGTGATCAGAGGTGCCACTGTGGCTTTAGGCTAGATTCACAAAGCACAGCAATACCAAGCATTGTGCTTTGCAGCCAGCTCCCATAGCGGTAGCTGGAACCTAGACCTTGATGCCTGCAGCCCTTAGATAAGCCACCAGGAGCAAGGTGGACACCCGAGCAGTGACACCTGACAGGGGAACCACAAACCTGACAAAGAAAAGCTGCCAAACATGAGGTTGTATCTTACAGTTATAAACCCCCAGAGCTGCATTCTACCAGGATTCACTCATTAGGTCCTCCCCAACTGCTAAGGCAGCTGCACAATTCTGTCCACACAGTAGTAAGGCTGCACCCCTTTAGGCCAAGAGCACTTGATAGAGCAGCATTCTAGGGTTTAAAACCTCCATCTCCTCAGAAGCTGCACTGTTTACCTTCAGGCATGTCGAGATAAGACATACTATCTCTTCTTTGTGCAGAATGTGTGCTGCTGAACAGCCATCACCGTGTTACTTGTGGGCCCAGAGTCCAGCTCACCACAAGTAGTTGTGGGCATGGGGGAGTTTTGGGTCAGGTGAAGTCAGTGATGCGACCACCTCTCCTTCTCCAGACCATTGAGGTTAGGCAGCTCCCAAGGAGCGAGGCAAGCATGAAGGCCACAGCAAGAAAGGTGGGGGAAGGCTGCAGAACTAGGAGCTGGTAAGAGAAATCATCCTCTGCATGCTTTGATGTTGTGGCCTTAATCAACTTGCCTGGTAGAAACCCATCTGAATTGTTGAGGGCAGCAGCCCGAATAACGTACCTGAGTTTCTCCATGCCTTGCTGGACACCAACACGTACAGGCTGTTTTATACCAAGGCTGCTTAGTGCAGCAACACCACCAGTCAGGAGGACAAAGTCCCCTTTTGGCACAGGAGCATCATTTTCTTGGCTCCTGCCATGCACCTCTGAATATGACTAATCTTGCATGGGACATGGTCAATCAGTATGGGGATTCAACACAACCAGAGACATGTCCCCAAGCTCACTGACCTAACTTAATACATCCAAGACCAGACTTCCAAATCAGAGATTGCCACCTTATACAGCTTCTTGAAATTCACTGCTGGTACCTGTAAACTTGAGGCCTAGGTTTAGATATCCCATATGTTAAGTTAGAAGAAAAATTCTCCTCAAAGTTCACACAGGCTTCATTACACTGAAGGAAAAAAAAAAAAAGGAAAGAGAAAATTAAAAAGGGAAAAGAGAAAAATAATAAAAAAGCAGCCACCAAATAATCAAAATACTAAAAAAATGGAACAGAATCTCCATCGTCAGCCCTTCTATTCAGGACCTGGGTAAAAGATAGAGACTATCCTACAACAATCTACTCATTACTTCATATTTACTTTTTCTTATGAGGAGTGCAATGCAGCCACAAGAGCCCTAGGACATTGCACTACTCAGGCTAGCAAAAACACTAGATATGTCCCATAGGAAAAACAAATACAGGTTTGCACTTGCAAAGTGGGAGCTGTATGTAAAGATCCAATTGCTATATGCCAACAGAGCATTCTGGAAGCACTTAGTGGCCCCACTTAGCATGTTTAAAGTGGAGGGGTTTTTTGTTACTCTTACAAGTGGAAATATAGTTGCATTGCACAATCAAATTGCTCGATATATTTTTAATTACAAGCATTTTAGCTACTTTTGCAAACATTTGTACAGTTTGATATTAATAACCAGAACTGTGGCTCCAGCTCACAGTCGCTGTCTGAAATTTCACATATTTTATCAACATTATACAAGCTACATGTAAGATCTTCAAGGCTTTTCCAGAACTGATACTAGAACACTTGGATCTTTTTGTTTTATTAATGTTTACAGAGTCTGCATTGAGGACTCCACTGATTACCATGGGGACTGACAGTCTGGAGCTACTGGGAAGTCCAACTCTGCTTCCCTCCCCTTCTCCCTCAATTTTAAATGCTTTTGGTGTTCTCAACTAAACCGTGCATTTAGGATTGTAATTTAACTCACTGTCCCATGTTACCATCTATTGAATGTTTTCTGGCATGCTCACAAAATTTCACCAGAGACCTTTTTTGGCATCTACTTCTATAGCATTTTGTGAATTTATTATGCAAAACTTAAGGGACACAAAAAAGAAGGATTAGAGAGACATCACTTGGTATCCAGAGCAAATATAATGATAATGAAGTTTGATGTGTGCATATACATTCAGAGTTTTTATGGGTTTGTTGGTTGGTTTTGGGGTTTTTTTAATTAAACATTGAATACACTACTGTATATTAAGGTCATTTTGTTTCTAGGGGGAGTTATACCTGCACAGCTAGAACATTTTACACCATCTTCCATAGCAGATGTGAACCTCTGATTCCCCACCCCACCTCCTGTCCCTGTTCCCAGCCAGGCTTTGTACACAATTGTTTTCACATTTATTCTTGGCAGGAATGTCAGCCATGTCAGATGCATAAGGTGTTCTCAGCGCTCTTACACACAAATAAGCACTTCAATGTCTCTGTCCTGAACTCCGTTATGGCTAGTTTCCTCATGTTCATATTAGCATTTTAAAAACTGACACAGAACATCTCCTTTGCTGTTTAACAACATATAAAGTCAGCTTTCAGAGGACAATACAAAAATAAATCTCAAAGGTTTGAAGACAGTACAAGTTATTCCTCTTAATCACATTTAGAAGTGTTCTTAACTTCAAGAAAGGAACTTGCAGTTCAATGAATAATTTTGACCCCTTCCTGCCAACATCAGCCCCAAACAGAAAGTGCAAAAACATGCACTTCCTATACTTTCCCTGCCCAAGTCCTCAGTTCCGACTGAACCAAAAACGCTTGTGAAAATCTGAGCAAGGGAAGCAAAGCAACAGAATCGCAGAGCGGTTGAGATTAGAAGTGACCTCTGGAAGCCATCTCGCCCAACCCCCCTGCTCAAGCAGGGCCACCTAGAGCAGCTTGTCCAGAGGGCTTTTAAGTATCTCCAAGGTGGGAGACTCCACAAGTTGCCTCTGGGCAACTTATGCCTGATGAAAGGGTTTCTGGATGTTCAGACGGAAGTTCCTAACACCTTTACTCATTTCTTTTGGAGCTATCCAGACCTGTGTGGGCTATGGTACCTGACAGAACAGTTGCAGCAAACTGAGGAAGGTGCAAAACCCATCCAGAGTTCAAACCACCATTTGGGACACAATTCCTAAAGCTTTCCCATCTTTAGGTATGCTCACTATGCTGGCACTCGAGAAGCCAATGTGAAGACTCATCACAGCAGCCACCACTACTAAGAGTCATTCTCCCTTACTTCCCCAGAAGAGGAAATCCTCAGGCTTCCTTTACAGTGACAGAGCAGCAATCACCTACTGTACACATACAAACTGGGCTCAGAACACATACTTGCATGTCTGCTGTCAAATACATTGCGGGATACACCAAAATAGGAGCAAATGTGCAAAATGGTGCAGTGCAGCCCTTTGGTAAATACTCTGCCTAGGTGAGAAGCAGGCATTGTCCTGCTGACAGATCCCACTAGATTTGGGACACTGCCTTAAGTCTTAAGCCTATTCTTGATTTAATGCCTTAAAATGCCTTTCAGGTCTCATCCCCAGAAAGTAATTCTATGGCATGTTTTATTTGCAGCTTTTAGCACGTCACTCATGACATAATTCCAAGAAACAGGTTGCCTAGGCCACTGTTTGCAATTTCTAAAACAGAAAGGATTTTTTAGGGTAAAGCAAGTAGTTTGCAATCTGGCAATTCCTCATGTAGCCATACAAGGCTGTAAAGCACTTCCACAAAGAGGGATCTATCTTAGCTGTACGGCTCATAATGTGCAATAACCTATAGAAATTTTGTCCCTTTGTCTTCTGCAAAGGCCTATTCATTTCATATTAAAACAAGTCTGTGAAAACAGAACTAAATAGTGTAAGAAACTGCCAAGACAATAATTTTAAGTGGCATCACAGCAGCCATACAAGGCTGTAAAGCACTTCCACAAAGAGGGATCTATCTTAGCTGTACGGCTCATAATGTGCAATAACCTATAGAAATTTTGTCCCTTTGTCTTCTGCAAAGGCCTATTCATTTCATATTAAAACAAGTCTGTGAAAACAGAACTAAATAGTGTAAGAAACTGCCAAGACAATAATTTTAAGTGGCATCACAGCATTCATGGGTGTCATACCTGCCACAGAGCTGTAGAAAGGCTTAGCCAACAAACATGGTGCTCGAGTACCCATGCTGCAGACCCACAGCACCCTGTCCACAGCTGTGAGGCTCCCTGGCTTGGACCACTGAGCCTTGACACCAGTACAAAATTCAGTTTTCAACAGATATTTGCTCTACCATTCTCTCAATTCTGCTCTCAGAGAACACAAAGGCACCATGTGGACAAACACCTGTGGGTGCTGAGCACACACACACACACACACACCCACACACCCCTTCCTTGCCCCCTCCAACACTTTCCTGCCCCTCTGAGCTCCTCAGGATTTCTAGCTACCAGAATCTTTTCAGAAGTAAGATAACACTGCAATATGTAAGTGGCTAAAAAAATTAAAATAAAATAGAAAAGCTATAGAGCTAAAAAATAACTGTAGCCTATTCCCATATTGGTTGAGGGGGGGAAGACAGGGAAGAAAAGTACAGTCATAAATCCAGATATTATGCGACTTACTCCATGGAACATCTTTTCTTGATTATGTTTATTAGAGAGCTCCTATCCAAAACCTCAAATTACTCTAATTTGAAACACATTAGGCTTTTTTAATGTAAAATACTAACCAAGAGAAACTAAATCTTACAAGAGCAAGAAAGAATCCATTTTTTTGGCCTCTAACTATAAACAACTTGCATTGCAGTCAGACAACAAAAGCAGGTCTTTAGGTCTCTTAAAGTGCTCTGTATGCTTTTAAACAATCAGGGCCTGGTCTTGCTCATACTAATTCCATTAGGACCAAATTCCAGGACTGCATCTCTTTCCATTTTTTCCCTTTATAAAGTCCCGAAGCTTTTCTTTACTCCTACACACTTCTGTAACTACTGCACAAATATGCAACAACTTTACTTTTTGACAGCCTTTTGTGAATTAAAAAAAACTTCCCATAAAACATAAGATTGCTTTGTATATGGCACTTCAAACTATTATCAGTGAATGGAGCACACAACAGTTACCACTAAGGAAATGCTAGAAGATCGCTGCATGCTGAGAATTAACTCTCTTTTCCACTTTCTCTGCAAAATAAAGAAAATCATGTTCTCATTTAAAATTACAGAAGTTTAAACTAGGAAAAATTAGTTTCTTGGAGTGTTTTATTTTCCCTTTCCAAAAGGAACAAACAGAAAAGCAAATTCCTGGGGCCCTCTCTTTCACCAGGTTCTCCTTACATAAGCAACCTTTGACCAAATATCTGAGCAAATTAATACCATCCAGTTAGTTATTTGTTTCCTCAGTGTCTGCTTCTTGAAAACAGCTCATGAATATCAGCCTCTCAATTGGGGTACAGTTTGAAAAGCTCCATACTTTGTAAGTGCTACTGCTCAAGATTTTAGCTTTTACTAACAGAGCTTCTAACCAATACCCTGCCAGCTCAGCTGTGCACATCAGATAATTTATTTTTATCTGATAAATTATTTAAACAGATAATTTATTTTTTTAGCTATGCCACAGAAACAGCACCATTAATAGATGAAGAGTGTTGATCTAAGTGAAGCACAAACTACAAGTGAGCAGACATTATGAAAGCGGCTATTAGGACATTTTGGTTTAAGTTCTACACTCACCACAGCAGCATGCATCTTTCAGCTGTAAATTAAACTGGTAGTTTTCTACTTCTCCCCAGATGGAGAAGCACATGAAACAGAATTTGAACACTTCTTTTGACATACCAGGTATTTATACCAACAGACGCCAACCACACAAATCGCACTATGCTCATTAGAGAAAAACAAGTCAAAGAAATGACTGTGTGCGCAACAGGCTGCAGGGAGACTTGCAATGAATTTTAGAGAGACTCATCCTCAAGCTGGGTGCACAAGGACTATGTCTCCATCAAAAATAAGCACTTTCTGTAGTTTTGTTCTAAAGAGTAGTCTTGGATCTTCGGTCTTTATTCTGGAGTTTTAGTTAACATTTTAGTTATGCTAAGCCCACACACTGAGCACTCCAGGTTTGACATTGTATTTCATCAGAAGTCACTGCAAAAAGGGGAGGACGGGGCACTGCCAAGGAGCTATGCTTCAGCAGTAGCAGAAATGCTTCTGCAGTATCGTAATAGGTCATACTGAAGGCTTTGTGCATTGTGCAGTTTTCTATGCGTATTCATCTCGCCTTTTAATCTGAAGAAAATTAAGCCTAACTTAAAGATTTAAGGTATATATATCTAAAAGATGAAATATACAGATTTATGCCTCCCATGCTATGTTCCATGCAGTACAGACCAGCTACAGATAACCCCCAAATTCTGCTATTTCCTCTACTTGATGAGCACCCATAACTTAAAGAGTTCTCTGCTTTGAGCTCATATAAAGTTAAGCGTTTCACAAAACCACAGACTAGCAAGGGTACACTGCAAGTTCTTCTTTCTCATGTTACCATACAGATCATCACTGCATTTGACAAGCAACCAAAGCTCAGACATCAGGAAACAGAGACACAATCCTACACACAAATCTAGAAGCTAGAAGTAATTATACCTCACCTGAAAGCCAGAACTTGCACAGCTGGCAAATCAACTAGCACATATGTATGTGGAGTGATTGTATTTTATTTTTCCCCACCAAGACTCCCTCAATGAACTGATTAGATACTCCGGATGGTGAAAAGTGGGTACGATTTATATTAACAGTGTGCTTCATAAGACTGTGTAAGTTCAGAAACTCAACATGCTGAGGGGAAAAACAATAAGTGACTGTGAACGGAATTGATGCAGGAAGCTGAAGTAAATGGAGAAGAAAATCAAAACAGTCATCAAGGTGAAACTTTATTGACCAAGGAAAGGGTCACTCATTACATAAGTTCAGCATAAAAAGCATTAGCCTTCCTGACCTGGTATCTGTGATATAAGCTCCTTCATTTAAGGTCCTTCAATGACAAATCCATCTACTTAGTAGCACTAACAAAATCATATCTACAAAAAGACAAAATACCTGGGACTGGTTTCTACTGGTGCAAGCACACTTTTCATCTAAGAAATCAATGCTGAGTCTGAGAACGTTATCTTTAAATCAGTCCAGACACTTAGTGGGCTTCGGGGCACAGTCACAAGTCAATTTGAATGATTTTGTGACTTCCACAGTTTTGTTACTATATTGTGCCTGGCTGAGAGGGAGTCAGTTTGCCCCACAGCAGCCCTCCTAGTGCTGCGCTTTGTACCGGTCGCTGGAAAGGTGCTGGCAGCGCACCGGTGGTTGGGCTCCCGCCGAGACGTGCTGGACCA
>KL275412.1:48294-60463 GCA_000699545.1 Podiceps cristatus
GCTGAGAGAGGAGGAGGGGTGGGGGGCATTTGTAACTACGACGTTTGTCTTCCGGAGCAACTGCTATGCATACTGAAGTCTTGCTTCTCTAGAAGTGGCTGGACATCGCCTGCTGATGGCAAGGATGGAAGAAATCTTTTGGTTTCCTTTGCTTCCACGCACGGCCTTTGCTTTTGCTTTATTAAACTGCCTTTATCTTGACCCACGAATTCTTTTTTCCATTTTATTTTCTCCCCTCCCTGCCCTACTGAGGAGGGGAGTGACAGAGCGGCTTGGTGGGCACCTGGCGTCCAGCCAGGGTCAACTTATCACAGTTGCCACAGTTTTCACCTCTCCTGAAAGTCTGACAACTACACATATCCTCAAGAAAACCAACTTACAGTATTAGCAGTTCATCAGTTCAGCCATTAAGAGTCAATATGATTCTCAAGTTTTCAATTTGTATCTGAACAGCACTTGGACAGCATCATAAAGCCATAAAAAGAGGGGACATACAAAGATGAGATACTTTAACATCATTTGAGTCTAAGCCCACTTTACAGTTAGCAGAGGAAGACAGGTTACTTTTAAGTGTCAGAGTTTGTAAATTCACCTTTGGAGGACTGAGGCTTTCTCCACTGACTGTAAAAATACCCTAAATCCATCAAATGGCTTGAATAAACATAATATTGCGAGTAATTTTTGCATAATATGGCTGAAATAATGAAATGCATTAAGTCATTAGAACTAAAGAAAAAAAAAAAAAAAAAAAAAAAGCTAAAGGTTCAGCCAGCCTGCCCTTCTCTGTTACTGCACATCACTCCCTCCTCTCAGTGCCAGTACTGAACCTGCAAGTGTGGCTAGGAGTGATGTGGCCCGTGAATTGCACAAGCGGATGCCAGAACTCCTCTGCCTGCACTGCACTAAATGCTGATGTCCTTCAGACTAGAGGCTTCAATCCTAATCTCAAAAGCTTTCTAAAAGATGGACATCCACACATTTCTGACAGCTACAGTGTTGATACAGATTAGAGGAAAGTTTAGGTCATGGGATCACCCTCAAAAGGCAGGATGCCAAAGTAGGAATTCACATGACAGGAGAAATCAGGCTAAGACCAAACCTCAATTTAACATCAAGGGAATAAGAAAAGAGAAGTAAATAACTAGCTCTAAAAACATATCCATGCTCCTGCCTGGCACCACATTTCTAAATGATACTGGAATTTCCCAGTTTCTGCTCAGCAGCTGAGCATTTATGGCATCTTCTTTATCAGCTTCTTAATACACAAAACATTTTTGGGGTGACATGAGGCTTTTTACTCTGTATCTCTGCACCTTTGCATTGACTGACAAGGTAGATTTTCTATGTTCCCACTCCGATTTAGAAACACTGTCACCCTCTGGTGCAACTCTGATACAGATATTGGTAATTTCACATGTTGTAAAACAGTCAAGCCCCACTTTTATTTAAGTATGGGGCAGCAGGGCGAGGTCCAGCCTGGGTAAACTGGTATAGCTTCAATTAAAACTCAGTTTTAATTGACCTGCCCCGCAGAGATATAAAGCAAGCCAGCCTTCCTATATTCCAAAGCAATTCTGAGGACCCACTCAGCCCTCCATTACGAAAACCGTCCTGCAGGATGTGTGTGCTTAAGTCAGATTCTTTCAACCAGGACACAGAGCCCCCAGCTAATACATTTCTGACTAGACACCTTCTGAAGAGCAGACAGCATTATACTGGTAACAATCCCCTAATATGAGGATGATATTAACTGAAAGGAATAGCCACTCAGTCTTTTGTACAGTGACAAAATATCCTCATATTAAAATGCTGTACTACTGAAGATTGGCTACATCTCTTCCATATTTTGTTCCTACGGTTTGGATGTTATTTCTCAGACTATATGCAGCTCTTCAATAATTCAACTTCACAATGGAATACATTCAGAAATGGGAAAAAATGTCATTTAATAAGCATCTTTATATAGACCCTTACAACCCAGTGCTGCCTACACCTGAGCAAATTGACCACCTTATCCAGTTCTAGAAACAGAGCAGGCCTAGCTAACCTGGGAATCCAAAGTGGGGGGGGGGGGCACTCTCAGAGACATTACAACCTAAGCCCATCATCTTTGCCACACTGGAGTGGGAAGAGCAGCATTAAGGAGCAGAAGGGTCCTTAGCAACATTAAGAATTAAGATTCTACTCATCTTCAAGTCTTTATGGACAGATGATATGGTCAGAATGGGCGGAAAGTTAAAATTGCTATCCCCCATGTTTCTTCAAATATGGCACCAGGGCAATTTGAATGGTGCTGAGAAGGATAAGGAAGAGGTACTACAAGTCAGAAAAAAGCAACCTGCATCACTTTCCTAAAGGAGTTTTACTGCCAGCTTAGCAGCCCAAGGTCTCACATCCCCCATGCTTACTTGCAGAGCTCCCCTCTATTACTGAGCAGCATGATATCTGTAACCCTGGGCCCTTTCCCAGCAGAGCTCAGGTACCCCAAAAAACAGAGAATGAAGATCAGGAGGCACACCACTTCTACAGCTGAATACAATGAACCCTCCAACTCTTAGCTTGAAAAGTTAGTTGAGTTCGGCCATAATGGTAGCTCTGCTAGTTGAGTACTTGATACACAGCCCTACACACTTAAAAACAAGAAGTTAAATATTAAAAACATACCCTTTCAACCAGTCTATTTGTCCACCCTGTCTATGAACTTATCCACATATTCTCATCAAGTTGCTCCAATGCCCTGCTTTCTTAGCAGTACCACATTGTTACTGCTAGCTTAAATGCAGCATCCAGTAGTACAGAGGGATAATAAGACATGCTTGTTTTATGGGATTTCCTGGGTTAGGTTGCAGTCTAAATAAAACATGGCAAAGCTGAATGAAGATAGGCTAGCTCTGGCCTATAAGATGAAGGAAAATTGTTGCCAAGTAAGACACTACTTCTATACCCAGCTGCAACTCAACTGAACTTCCGAAGTAGCAAAAATCGAATGAGGTGGTTTATCTACAGAAATGTAAAAAGCACTATTAGGAGGGCTTTGATGAATGGCTACTGGAGTACAGTGGCTGTGCATGTTTGTATGTGGCTTTAAAGACATTTTTGACATCTAGAGACCTTTAAGAGATAAGTATGGAAGAGGGCACAAGAAAGAAGGAGAAATAGTTCCCATGGGAAAAATACCTCTACACACACCAGTCTCTCCTCTTACTGCACCTCTTCAAGCCATTCTTCTTGGCTTCAGCAATACCTACCACAGTGGGCTGAGCACCAGACAAATTGTTCACAAATCCCAGCTGAATGTGGCAATAACAGCAGCAAAAATTTGGGGAAACGGTGGGAGGGAAGTGGGGATAAAATGGTAGCCCACCAGCCTGGTCTCCAGTATTCATCACTAAAAACTCATTTGTTTTGAAGTTGTCTTCACCCACAGTGGTGGCGACTTAGCACCTGACTTTGAAAGCATGATGCAATTCCTGCAGAGAAATCAGGCCCCCTCTCAGCAGGATGCCCCTTCACAGGAGGTCAATGGAGAGATCTCAGGAATTAGATCTGGGAAGGGTGCATAGAGCCTGGTAGATGTTCTTTAATTTGTCCTCCCTGAGTGGGCAGAAAAGAAGGCTAAAAAGAGCATTTTCAGGCACAAAAAAAAAGGAAGCATTCTTGTTCCTTTTAATCCTGTTAAAAGGAGTCACTGTGTCAATTTCCCTTTTTTCTTTTATTTCTTTTTTAACAAAGTTAGTGTAGTAATTATCTTACAGAGTACAAAAGACATTATGTAAAAAAAAAAAACCACACTCAAAATGCACAGGCTGGGGGGGCGGGGGGAAGAGAAAAAACCCTCAGTCCTTGGTGCCAAGCGGCTTTCATGCCTGGTTGTTATGCCTGGCCCATGGCCAAAAAGAGGAGGTTCGTGGTGCTGGGTTTTTTTGGTTTGTTTTGGGTTTTTTTTCTATGAAAGCTGAGCAAGTGGCACAGCCAAGCGACACACTGTGTATCTCCTGCAGTTAAATAGGCTACTATTTACTTTGAACAGCATACGCCCAGGCAGACAAACACAGAGCTGTAAATCCCACCTAAAGTCTACACACGTGATTTGTGTCAGCTCACATCTCTCTGATGTTACCCTATCCTACATCCCAACTGGAAGGCTGCAATGCCCATGATTCCTCTGTTGGCCCTCATGTGGGGTTTATCCTCCCCCCTCTCTTCCAGCTACACTAAACTATCTGTGCTAGAGTGAAATGGCTCCCTGCCCCTGATAGATTGCATTTATGGCTGCCCCTGGAATGCACTAGTTGTACCAAAGGGATGGCAATTCAGCATCTCCATCCCATACAATTTCATTAGCATCTGGCAGCTACAGTTCCTGACTGTCTCTCAAGTGGGAGAAAGAATGGGTAGAGAGACGTGCCTCTGAAACAAATAGATTAGGTGTAAAACGGTGGGGTTTTGTGAGGGGTTTAACTGACAGCCAGTCTCCGATGTTTCTTCTTGTAAACTTAACTGGCAAAATACTTCTACTTTAAGAAACAGCGACGAATTACCATCAACTGAGTTGAAGTAGGTACTTTGCAAGTGACACGGAGAGTTCACACAATCTGTTTTCTACCACATGCAGAACACGGCCTGGCCACCTGCGGACCTGCCTCAGCAGGCAGGGGGTCTTGCCCCAGCTCTGGGACAGCAGCCAGTTGTCAAATCATTGTGATAAGTCAACAAGATTCCCACAGTTCGTTAAGCTGCAATTTCATCCCCACCACCACCACTCTGCGTACATTTCGGCATTCGGCCATGGCTCCTTTAAAATTGTGCCTGCATTTTTACTTTACGTGTTCTGGTCTGGCCCTTTGGTTTCTCTCAAAATCATAAATATCTGCAAATCTCTGTTGTCCCAGTACAGAGTAACTGTAACAATGAGCTTATGTACAGACCGGGATGTAATTGGGTATCAGCCTAGTTCTTCTCAGGACAAGTTCACCAGATTTAAAGAGAGATTCTCAGTAATGAGGAGCAAAATTCTAATTCACAAAATACTAGGACAGATCAGAGACTGGGAGGGGGAGCTTTGAAGGAAATAAGTACAGTGCTACTTTGTCATGTCCCTTCCAGTTCTTCACTGAACACTTCTCAAACACTAAGTCTCTGAACAGGCTGCAGAAGAAAAGGAACAAGTTTGACTATATTTTTGGCATCCTTGCTAGCACATCACCCACTCAACAACACAACTGTAAACTCAATTTTACTACTCAAACTTGACACATAGCTGCGTGTCACAAGAACTGTACAAAGTGACCAGAGCCAGAGACAAATGTAAGCTGTTGTGCTTCTCTCAAGAACGGGACTTTCAAGTAGACACAGCAAATCTGAGCCAGTGATAAAACTCACATTAATGCCGATGACCGAAAAGTTCAGTCAACACTGAAATCCTCACCTCACTTTTCTTCAGATGCAATGCACACCTTTTCTGAAATCTCTTCATCCATGGCTTCCTCCCGATAGTGAGCTTCTGCAATCAATATCTATAACACACCCAGCAGAAGAGCCTACCCAACACTTTGCCATGCAAGACATGCACTTGGGGGACAAATGTAGAAGAGCAGAGCTTACCACCCCAGTTACAAAGCAGCAAGTTCCACAGCGAGGGCCATTGCAAACACTACAAAGTTTCAGACACAAAAATCTGGCCTGCTAGTTCAGAGAATGTCTTTGTGCCACTGCTAACCAGATGAAATGAGAATATCTCTGCTGAATTTGACAAGAAGATCAGATTTTTTTTTTCTAATGACATGCATATGAAAGACATCATTTTGTTTCTCTGTCTTCTGTGTCCCCCACCCCCAATAGTCTGGGTGTTTTGTATAAGGAATAGGTAAGGGAGATGCTGTTTCCTACCATCATACTCTTACGCAGAAATACCACTGTCTGAAACACCAATAAATACACTTTGTTGCAAACTTGCTCAGGAAGAAGAAAAGTTTTATCTCCTCATACAAAGTTTCTCTAAAAGGCAAACTGTCCTAAGTCTGGTGATGTGCACTCTGCCTCGCTCAGGCTAGGTGACTTGAACTTATGTTTGTTATGAACATACTTACCAAATACCCTGACAACATGTTTCATTCTCTAGGATCCCTTCTCATTTTCCCCAGATGTTGCAGCTCAGAATCCAGGAAAACATTTTCCTTATGGAGGGGAATCTTTCTACAGCAAGTTTCTCTGATAATATGGCACTATCCCATAAAAAGCTTGCTAAAAAAAAAAAAAAAAAAAAGGCAACTAACCACAACCCACACACCAAAAAACACCAAACCCCAAATCCAAACAACTTGACAACTTGACACTTCTGACTGTACAGGGAAGGGGAAAAGGAAATCAGCAGTCCTCAGGTACTCAGGGGCCAGATAGATTGTGCATGAGCAGTTTGCCCTCTCACGGCTATAGAGAGTTTCTTCTATAATGGACAATTTCATGGCTAGCATGAGGACCTATTCACTGTTGCACAGGCAAAGGTTCTTTGCTTGAGACCACTAATGGCATGGAGCACATTTACGACACATACTATTTGTGGGATGTCTTTCGTATCTAATCTTCTTTAAGATGTAATGATAAGAGAAATCTTAGTAAGATGCAATTTTATTTTGAATATTAAAGATGGAAACAATTGCTGATTGGATATTACTTTTTTTGTCCATCCCCCCATAAGTTTATTATAGAATAAGAAAACTTAGCTAACCTGATGGAAAAGAACACCATATCAAGGGAAGTGATATCAAATCCTGTTATGTGAAACAAAACAGTTACTCCAGGAGACTTTGAGAAACACTTATAGAAAATTACAGGTAATGAATAACCCACAGGAAGACTCATTTTGTTCCCTGAATGCAATACTGAAAATTAAAATAATAACAGAAAAGAAAGGCTACAAGATCAAATCACATTTTGGTTCCTACCAAAAGCTATATTCATTCCAGTTCCCATAATACTTTCCATCTGAAAGTTTGCTTCATCAAGATTAAAAAAAAAAAAAAAAATCTGATGAATCCATAAGCAGATCAGATGCTTCAATTGGTTTTGCTCAAGCTATAAGTATTTCTGCTACAAATTCAACGAACAATTCCCATTTGCCTAGCTCACAAACACTGTCGCTGTTTCCCCTTGGACTAGCCACATAAACAAAGAAAACAATACTTTTCTAAGAGGAATACAAAGTTGGCATTTCTTTATTGTTTTATCATATTTTTTAACTGTAACAAAGAACCAAAGCACCCCAGCTCCCTTCAGTGAGAAATACAAGACAGCCATCACCGCGAAACAGAGATCCAGGAGCCCTGCCCCATTCCATTTCCCATTCTTTGGAAGAAATAGATCAATTGGCCCAATGGGACAGCAAGGCTTGACAAGTCTTTTTCCATCTCCCAGTCAAGAACTCCTCTGTTAAAATATATAAATGAAAATCTAGATTTAAATTAGAACAATTCAAGCCTTTAATGTTTGTTGCACGCTAGTGGATGTGTTGCACATACTTCCAGTGTATCTGTCCTTATTAAATAATCGGATGAAGGACTGTGCAACAAAATTTCCACTATAAGAGAACAAAAATCCAAGACCTGATCTGTTCAAGTCATATATCATTTGCTTGTAACAGATCCAATATACCGTCCTGACAAAGTCATCTGTTACCAAGCTTGTGCTGAAGACTTCAGGGATCACCTTCATCACAGCAGTTAACTGCTCAAATAAATCTTGTGGTGAAACTCACAAGAACAATTTTTTTTTAAACTCCACATGATAAGAAACAAAATGCAGCAATTCAAGGCTTCCAAAAGGCTTTCACTGGACAGTCCATGGCTTACTGGAAGGATCTTGAATACATTGCCCCTACCAGTTCCTATTGCACAGTCTATAACTCTCCAAGCCATAATTTTGTAACAGCCCAGAGATGATGGGAACCACAGACTGACATTAGGCAAGCAGATCACATGTGTGGTTCCTCTTAATGTGAACGGCAGCTGGAGACAGTCACTGCCACAGAACCATACTACTCCCCTCTAACCACTAACAAGTACACTGTGAGACACAGCTCAGGAACCACTGTCAAATTTAAAGCTAACAAAAATGAAAGAAAAGAATTTGTTAACACTACCCTGTCATACTAAACATGCTCTATATGTTTACGATCTCTTGTGATCTTAAGACAATGAACTAATACATTACAGAGACCTCCATGAAAATAATAAACTTGGCTTAGCAGAACTACTTTGTATGTGTATATATTTGACAGAAGTCTAGCAACATAAAAATCAGGCAACCAGCTAAACTTTAACATTTCTTTGGTTACCTTACATTATGTTGTACCCACGTCTCCTGACACTGCTGATGCCTCCACTCCCATTATCCCCAGTGCAGATCTTAACTAGCCTTGTGCAAAACTATCACAAAAAAACCCAAAGCTAAAAAAAAAAAAAACGTAACATAGAGACAAGTTTAAACTATGGAACTAAATGAGTTTTGCTCAAGCCATTGCAGTTCCATTAAGAGTCCAAAGTAAAAGCCATCATCTTTGAGTAAATGTACTTTTAAGAAATAAGATTTTAGTGTCATTTTAGTTTTATCACAAATCCATACAACTGTGTGTGAACACCAAACAGATGGACATTTTACCAGTCCTCCATCTCTCCTTGCTTGAAGTTCTGGCTGTAGTAAACAGACCCCTGAACCATTTTCTTAAAGCAAAACAAAAGCAGAATGCTATTAAAAGAAAAGAGTAGGAGCCCTAGATCTACTCTCCCTTCAGAGAAAAAAATTATTTCCCAGTTTCACAGGCTCTCTTGCCTGACACCCTGCTGCCATGTTACAGAAGTAGAACATACACTTGTACATCCAGTTCCTGTTTCAGAGGAAACCACAAAACCTCAGACACATATACATGAACACAGGTGCTATTTAGTTTTACATGAGTCTTGATTTTCTTCTCCAGGTTTATACACAGTAAGTAAAATCCCACAAAAATTAAACCTAGCAGCAGATACTGTGCCTTTTCCATGTTTTAAAGTGATAGGCAGCAGCCTGAAGAAAACAAGACACATACCTGTTTTAAGGAAAGTTATTTACAAAGTTTCCCTTAAAAATAGTCTTTGTAACAAGCTATTTTAAAAAACTAAAAACATTGCAAACTAATTATCAAACTAGAGTGAGAAAATTCTCCAACAACACATAAAATGGCAAACCTCCAGACCGGAATTCTTTAACAAAGCACAGTTAATCTCATTCTTATTACTAATGATTTAAGATCTAAACTGGTTACATCCATCTTATTTCCTATCCCTAATTAAAGTCAGAGCTAAAATGGGTGTCAGTAGAGCAGAGAACTCTAGTTGCCGCTACAATTCAAGGGTATTCTGACACTTTATCTCACTTTAGAACTTCATCTTCTCAAAAAAGGAGTACTGAAGTGAGATATTACACCTAAATTGCAGTGCTAATAATCATTTGCTGTCTATGGTTACATTTATTCCCCAGAAGAAATCACAGCTTATAGAAATACTACCACAGAAAGATGCTATGAGGCAGAAATCAGGATGCAGGAAGTTGCATGCTTGGCTGTATGATTCACTCAAACTTTTTCACACGATCTCCCACTGACTTGTAGCTCCATTGGAGGCTTTTCGTTTCCCATTCAAGCTGTCTGTTAGGGGGCTGAGTACCAGCCACCCATCTAAAGACTGGGATCTCCAACCAGTTCAGCAGAGACTTATTCTGGGGAAGATGAGCTGCCTCAGCTGGTTGACAACTTAATATGAAAGATAAGAAGTTAAAGATGGGACATGGAAACAGCAGTTAAAAAAAATGCCAGTCTGAACAACTGCAGGATACACTGGGTGGCATCTTATTCTCTGACTTGCCCACAGGCAAAGCCCATGACAAACTGAAATGCTATGTGGCTAAGGCTATGGTGCCTTGTTTCATAACAAGTAAGAGCACTGGAAATAAACAAGCAGTTAAGACAAATTTGGGGACATCTTTAAAGGAAATACAGACTTAGTCACAGCCCTGTTCAATTTGCTGCAATAGAGCTATCTTGATTTGTCCATCCACACACTCCCCTCCCCCAGTTCCAGGTCAGAATTCATCACACAACATCTTTCCAAACACTAGTGCTCTTACTCGCAGGCAGTTTCCAGTTAAGCAAAATCTGATAGCCAACCACAAGAGTATACATAGGCAGCAGATTTACTCTCTCATTTATGCAACATTTATTTTATTACAGTAAGAAGAAAAGTTTGGCCCTTAGAGCTTCAGAGAATTTTTTTTTTTAAGTCTAGAAAAATAAGAAACATCTAACCAGTGCTGACTAGCAATAGGTGCAGTATTAGGAAAAAGATATTTAATAGATTAAACATGACATTGCATCAACAAGTTTCATCCAGATAATAGTCTCTAGATAATTTATTAATTCAAGCCAAGATACTAATTCATAACAGATATAATTTGACAAATCTACTTCACATTTTTCTAGGGTTTATCAACTATGATTTTCTTTTAGAATTTATTCCATGGTGCTTTGTCAAGATTCTTACTCCACAGCATAATCATCACAGTGTGTTGACTACATTTGACATGTAGAGACTGTAATTCTGACCCACGCTGGGTAACAAAGATTGGCTAGAAAAGTCACTTGAAGTAGCTTCTGGTGTCTGACTGGACTGATTTTTAAAGCATTTCCAGCACAAGCAATCATGCTTAGTAATTTCAAATAGGATTTCTGAGAACTGCTATGGATGTGATTTTCTAATTAAAGTTGCACTTAAGCAGGGCACTGGATTATTTCAGTGTCCAGAGACAATGCAACATCAATATCATGAGAATAGTAAAAAGCAAGTTCATTTCAAGTTTTGGCTGCACATGTGGGAAGAAGTACAACTAAGGAAGAAAGATTTCTGTGTATTCATCTGCCTCTATTTTTCTATTTTTAATTTATACTTATTGGGGAGGTTGGGGGAAAAGAGACATTTCCCATAAAGAGAATCCAAAATCTTTCTGTTTTCATTTGAACTATCTACATAAAGAAATATCAGGTGAAACTACAAACTCACACTACTGTATAGAAGTAAGACTGTTAAAGAAGCAACATTCCCAGTATTGCCTGCTGAAACAACAAGTTTCAGGGTCAAACATTAAGCAAGCTGAAGTGGCAAAACAGTGTTGGAAGCTTTACCACCAGTCCACTCCTTCCATACGGCCCCTTGGTACCATATAATCTTACCAAAGCCTTCGTGTAGGAACAGGTCAGAAGCGTCATTAGTGGTCATGCTTTCTGTTGTCCTCCTCTGGAATAAAATCCTCAACCACGTTTTCCCAATAGTACTCCAGTTCTTGTTTAGACTTCCCTCTCAAACTTTGGTCATTACTTCTGCTAATAATACAGAGGACAGCATCATAAACTCTATTAACTGCTTCATTTTATTTTTAGATCTAAAGGGGCTTGAGTTCAGGCGACTGATTTTACTCCTTTGCATGGCTGCTCACTTACTTATAAAATGCACCTAAAGGGAATGAAGGAATGAGTCCAAAGAAGATTATCTTTACCTAACAAGGCTGCTTTGCTCTCCATGATACGTACAATTGGAGAAAACAGCAGAAGGAAACATACTCCAGCAGAAAAGAGTAGGATCCCCATAAGCTTAACATCAAAATATATCACAGCAAAGACACACATGGAGACACACAACTGGAGACTAGAGTCTTGAATTCTAGAGAGAATACTCCCTGGAAGCCCTAATCCTAATGAAAACTTCCTCATGGAAAACAATTTATCAAATCAGCAGAAACTGCTGTTGCTCAGATTTGGATTACAGTAAATAGAATGGCATATAACTTAATGGGGAGGTACCCAAAAGAGGGAGAAATAGTGAAATAAAATGAAAATTAACAGTTCACCAAACATTTTGAAAAGGTGAACTTTATTGACATTTGTCAATAAAGTAAACAGAGAATTCTGGCAGCTTAGTGAGAATATTACTCCAAGGTGCTGAGAAAAAAAAAATATCTCCTTATTCAAGGACACATACCAGCCATGTAAGTAGGAGTGGAGAAACACTGTTAAAGTCTAAAACCAGAGAGCTAGAAAATACCATTGCCACTGCTGCTTTAGGAAAAAAAAAAAAAAAAAAAAAAA